>FIZT01039446.1:0-12075 GCA_900065295.1 Paracoccus marginatus
TCAGAAAAATTGGCTCAACAAACAAACAAACAAACAAACAAACAAACAAAAAAACCCTGACGATCGCAATAGCGGATTTCCGTTTACACGGAAGTCCGCTAAAAACCCTGACGATTGCAATAGCGGATTTCCGTTTACACGGAAGTCCGCTAAAAAGGTCAGGTGGATGGAGAAAAATGTGGCGAATCCAAAAATCATAATCGATCCGCAAACAAGCACTTCCAACCATTTTTTAAAATCAATTTAATGAAAATTAATTTTGCTTATATTGACGCGTAAACACGTCGACTGCCATTTATACACCAAAAACGAGTCAAAATACCGTCAAAACTGAGTCAAAACTACGCCACAACTGCGTCAAAACACCGTCACAGAATAGCGCCAAAATCGCGTCAAAAGTGCGTCAAACTACTGCCATTTTTCCCAGTCAAAAACGCGTCATTTTACCGCCAAGCTTTGCACACCGGGTAGGTATTCATCTTCGTAGGCCTATTACCTAATTTACACGTCATCATTTTCAATTTTTCAAGCATCCGTTTCACGGAGTTGACGCTCGCAGGAATCTGAAAGTAGCCGGCGATGAATTTCTTGGCAAATACGCGACCGATGTATTCACCAAGGAGGCGGTATCCATTATACGAGATCACGATCCGCAGACTCCTCTATTCCTGGAGGTATCTCATGTGGCAGTGCACGCCCTGAAGAATAATATTTTGCAAGTACGCGATGAAAAGAAGAACGACGCAGATTTCGGTTACATCGCTGATCGAGAACGAAGACTATTGGCTGGTGAATGAATTCTACCGGTGGTTATAGGAACATATATCGCACAGAGTAGAAATTTCATTGCAATTTTCTCCAAAGGTACGCTTCAAGCACTCGATGAATCCGTTGGTGAAATTGTGAAAGCGTTGCAAGAAGCCCATCTTTTAGAAAACTCGATCGTATTGTTCATGTCCGATAACGGTGGGCCGACGGAAGACAAAGGCTGGCTTTTCAGAAATGTTGCTTCAAACTGGCCTTTGCGTGGAGTGAGTTTAGTCAGACCAAGAACATTTTCAAATTGCTCTATCGTCATCCGCTTCTAGAATTAAAATTTCAGATGAAAAAATCTCTTCACGAAGGTGGGGTAAAAGGAGCAGCCGCAATATGGAGTCCTTTATTTACGCGTAGAAATTACGTTTCCGACGAACTAATCCACATTACCGATTGGCTGCCGACGTTTGTATCTGCTGCCGGTAAACAAACCTATAATAAACACTACCTTATGGTTGATGTTGATTCAAAATTATTCGTTGGGTTTTCAATCAGCTAAGTTATTTTCGTTTTTAATTCAATTTCCCACTCTTTAACAATAGGTGGAAATCCTGAAATTATCGCGACAATCGACGGAATAAATCAATGGAATCTATTGATTGGAAATCAATCGAAAACAGATAGAAAAGAAGTGCTAGTAAATATAGACTTCGAAAAACACATTTCAGCCATAATTCAAGACAACTGGAAGCTGATAAAAAGTAAGTATGCGAGCTTTTTCAACGAATATAGCCTGATTTGACACATTGAATTTCAAAACAATAAAAATCACCTCCAGGCTCCACGTATTATTTTGCGCAGATAACGAAACTTATGAAACGTCGTACATCGATGATTACGCGGGTGTTTCGGGAAGAACAGAAAATTACACTTATGCTTTGGATTTGGTACTTAACTCGACGACAAATCGATTGTTAGGAACTAACGAGACGATCACAGGCGATAAATTTATAGAAATACGCGATCGAGCCAAGCTAGACTCGAAATGCGATTCGAGGATTTCGTCAACGCCGAATTTTGATGAAATCAAGTGCATGGGATATTGCCTTTTCGATCTGAATACAGACCCGTGCGAATTCTCAAATGTAGCCTTATTGCAGAGAGATATCGTTAACAAGCTGAACACTCGATTGCAATACTATGAAAGTATAACTGTGCCACAGCAAAGACCAGAAATTGACACGAATGCAGATCCTAGTCGCTGGGGTGGTTACTGGAGTCCGTGGACAGACGAGAAAACCTTCAGTACTTCATCTACTATGGTTTACGATATATTAATTCTCGGTATTTTGTTTGTGATATTCAAAAAAGTTGGCATATTATCTGTCTAGAGCAAACGTAAATTGTAAATTACAAAACACGATCATTGAAGCTCGAAAGTCGAAACGAACTCGTAAGCAATAAAATAAAATGAAAAATTGAACTACAGATGAATTAACGTCTCTTTTCGTCTTATGGTACCTATCGAAAGAGCCGGTCGTCACTGACACACGATTAGATGATTAACTTATGAAAAAATGGAAACAATATGATCTATAGTCCGTGCAATTTATTTAGGCGGCTGACCTTGAACGTCGTTACGTCGCGGCAACCAACAAAAATTGTCAAATTCAAAAAAAAAGTTTCTCATTGGTTGTTGCTACGCAACGAAACGTCTCGCTATACTTACTTACTTATGTAGTTGATCACGCCGATTCATGATTCACGAAACCATTTCTCATACTATGTAACTGACTGAACACTCAACTGTTGTAGATAAGGAATAAAGGAAACGAATAGAGAATTAATTCTGAAAGGAAACGACTACTACATCTACTTCGGATTCTTGAACTTATTCGATTGTTAGAAGCAAAATTTTATAATAGTAACCTAATGATTACACCTACATTAGACCATTCCACGCCACATGTAAGGGTTTTTAAAGTTGAACTCGAAATGAACCTACAATATGAATTTTACAAAGAATATTAGTTTTACGCGGGATCAGCAACAGCTTCGGTTAATTAACCGCCAATACCGCCATTGAGACAAAATTTTTAACCGAGCAGACAAATGTCGAACCGGCACACGTGTCGAACATTGCCGAACATTACCATTCGGTATTCACGAGAAGAAATAGACGAACAACACAAAAATTTCAAAATATTGTCAATAATTAAACGGTTTTTCGAAATTAGGTAACTAATAAAAGAACAACAAGCAACTTGTTGAATACGAATAACAATACTTTTCAAATTTTCAATTCTAAATAAGGAAGAAGACGCTTCGAAAAAATGTGGTGATTGAGTAGTGGTGACTCGTGACTCGTGAAGAAAAAAAGCTCAACCAGCGTTGCCGTTGCCGATCAAGTTTTTAATTTTTACCATTCGTCTATTCCCCGCATTCCCCGATACCAAAACGGCAAAACGTTACCAAATTAGCAAAATTTAAAATTTGTTTTTTTATTGTTATTCAAAGCAATTAATCATCGAAAATAATTTCTTAAACAATTAGCCTAGGTACTAGTTTCCCACTTTCTTTGTAGAACTTATTATAAGGGGAAAACAATAGGTAAACTCGCCAACAACATGAAAAGATGAAACTCCTAACCGGCACTGGACTAATTTAGAAAAAACAAATCATTTAAAATTTGAAAATGTTTAATTTTATTTTACAGAGGGTAAATAATTTCACAAGAAAAATAAAAATGAAAAATGAGTTGGGTTAACGAATCAACTCGAATTGGTGGCATTAACACTTTCGCCATTGCACGACGATTTATCAGCAACAACAATTCGTAAAGGTTTCTCTCGCCGAAAGACTTTTTTCGCTCCTTTTCTATCTGATGATTCATCATTGCATTCTTCTTTGCTATCTCTGCACAAGTATTACAAATACATAGTACAATTAGATTACGAAGATAGTTACACATCGCATGAATCATTTCCAAACACGGACACTTACTTGTAATTCACTAAATGATTAATTTCTCTTAAACTATTGCGCGATTTATTCATCGAAGAAATATTCGTAATCGAGCTCCATTCGATAGATGAAATATTTATTCGTTGAGACATTTCTTGCAAACTGATGATCAAATTTTCTTCCGCGATTGAACTTATTTCAGATATCTACGCACACATCCGATACGTTTAGACAAATCATTCAAATTTCGGACAATTTACTAAAAAGTGTCATCAAACCGAACCTTTGATTTCAATGCATCGATAGTGAAATCTTCGAGAATAATTTCCTGTATTGGACCGTAACTTCTGGTAGCCGGATTGTAACGTCTTATAGGTACATCGATTTGTTTGTCAGGATCTGTGATCGTTTCTTCAGAATACAACCTTTGTAAATGTACGTACAATTGCCAATCGTTTTTCAGTTTCAAATTTGACCAACTTTCATCATTCAAACATACTCTTCGAATACCGCTCGAGACAACGTGTAAACGGCATCTGCGCAGTTGAAATATCGAGTTATTTATTTATTTATATCAGAACAATAGATCTACATATCTGTATCTACATATGTACGTGCAGAAAATTATTCACCTTTCGAAATCCATTTCGATAGCGTGTGCAATACGTAAAAACTGTATAAGATCTTTTTTGGTTTCACCGACTGTGGTGTCTTCGTTGATAGAAGCTTCGTCGATGAAATTTTCAACCTGTGCAACAAATACACCGATTATGCATATGTATGAAGCCTGTTCGACGTTAATTTCGTACGTGTTGTCTTTCAACTCACTCGGTTCGCCTTGTAATCCAATAAATACAGTTTCACTCTCAAGGTGTTCGGTTTTATGGGCGGGCTAAGTCTAACATGCAGCGTAGCGTCGTTTTCGAGCGATTCCAACGTAGAGATATCTAAACGATTAATGTACGCGTACTCATCTTGATTGCTAACGCAAGGAGAGATTTTGAAATAAGTGCTGGGAGTTTGGACGTATTGCTCGAGATTTTTTTTGAATACATCGATCGGCATGCGTTTATCAACCTCCAGTTTAAGATCTGAAATCACACCATCTACTCGATTATCGTATTTCTCGTCAAAGTGTACACTTTGGCGGCCATAATACTCACTCTTCTTTTTATCGATAGTAACCGTATTACTGATTTCTTTGAAGAAATAGCATTCGTTTTCGTTGTTGCATAAATCGTTATTGTCTAAACTATCCGAATGCCGGTCCCAAACGTCCGAACCACGATCCTCCTACAAGAGAACGAAAGTAAGTTAATTATTACGTCAATTTTTAACATCTCGACAGAGAAACGCAATCGCTACGACTTACTTCGCCGACCAAATCGTTCATAACCCTTTCGCGAAAATCACCACCGCCACCTCGAGGCGAAGAGCCTGAACTGGACATTTGATACTCTTCCTGAGTTTCACCGATGATCGTCCTATCGCTGTCAGTAAGACTGCTATCTTCGCTGGCGCTTTGATCGCTGTGATGACCTCCGATGCTGATCGCGGCGACAGTGTTTGAATTTGATGTGGGCAATTCGTTAGAACATACTTCGTCGGCACTCGAAACCGAAGGTATTGGACCGGGTGAAGCTGAAAGTGGTGAAAATCCGTTGCAGTGAGCAGCCACGTTACCGATGGTCGCGTCCAAGTCGTCGCTGTATTCTACTGGAAAAATTTCAAACGATGATTTTCACGATAAAGATTTTATTTCTAGTGGGCGTTTGAAATATTTTCTAACCTTTATTATTCTTTCTGTTGCTTTGATTTTCATCGAAATACTTGTGGTTGCTGTTACTGTAGTATTCTGATAGATTAGGAATCGACCATTTTTTCAATACATCTGTAAAATGAAAAACAAAAAAAAATACGCGATGTAAATAACAATTTTCAATTAAGATACCGGGTGAGATTATTTCAAAACCATTACCAAGTTTAACATCTGGCAAAACGACGTTCAGTTTGATCACATTTAAATGTTGCAGTACGAGTTTACGCAAAATTATTCTACTTTTGACCAAGGCATCGCCACCGACAGATTTAAAGCACACAAAGACCTATATTCAGGACAAGATTGATAATTAAATCATCGCAGCGACCATCAAACCGCATAACCCACGAAGCCTACCTTTGAGTTGGGAAGTTCTCCGCAATCCTTCAGCTGAAGTTTATCGTTATCGACGAATTTAGCGGTGTTTCCTTTAGCTTCAATCATGATAAGTAGCGAGTGCACAACCGCGTCGTAATTAAAATACTGGTACAGTTCGTCTTTGAATTGTTTAACGGTGTTCCACAAACTAGTTCGCAATACGATGGCGTTATCGATGTACATTTTATCAGTATCGACCAAAGATAGTTTCAATGAAATGGCTGCGTTAAACAGAACATCACGAAAGATTAGTTTCGGTATAATTTACTCGAGGCGACGACGGTGACAATATCGATGATACGTACAGCCTGGTTTATAAACGGGGAACGGTTTGTCCTTGGAACGCACCTCCATCAACATTTCTTGTTTCTTATAACTCCACGAGGCGTGTTTTCTAAATATACAGCCGATTTCTTCGTTTTCTCTACCCTCTAAGCTTCGTTCAATTGTATCGTCTTGACTGTTGTAAACGACCAAACGGCAATAATCTAACGGTGCTGTTGTTTCTAGTTGCAGTTTCTACGGATAAAGAAAAAAAATCACAAAGTAGTTTTTCTCCTTATACACAAGATTATTCGTAATGAAACGAATGAAGGTATGGTATGTACTTTGTAGGCTTTTTTGAGAACATCTTTCAAAGTTTCGTGCGTTTCGCAATCTAATCTACAATCGATGCGTTTATCGGTGGCAGAATGTCGAAGGTAGATCTTTAGTCGTATTATATCACGTTCCTTTTCTTTCATTTGCCTATAGTTATTCGAATTATCGCTCATTTCTTTAAGTAAAGCCTGTCAAAACAATCGGAATAAATTACAAATCGTTCGAACACATCGTAAAATGAAAATTTTCACCAGACGGAATACTCACTTTGATATGAGGCGGGAATTTATCATCTTTCAAAGGTAGAACATTTCGTTCTTTATCAATTTGTCGGTACATTAACATATAAGCGTTCATGCTGGAGCTGTAGACTCCCGAATAATACCCTCGAGCCGGTCCATATCCACCAAAAGAATTTTCAATTTGTTCGCTGGTTATCTGCGAATAATCGCATGAAAATATCTTTTCAACTTTCCAAGCAACGTATCGCATAGGTAATTCTTCAATTTGGTATTTACCTTATGGACGCTTTGATCGTTGAAACAATACCAATCTCCGGTTTCGAAGTCTTTGATGTAAGCGTAGTAATGACCGCCGGATGCGCTACCAGAATGAACCATGACGGAGAACAATTCGTACACGTAAGGTCCCACATCATTGTTGAGGCGATTTTTTTCGTTTTCTATTTGATTGCTAACGTCGATACCTTCGTCTACTTCCTAAAAACCGAACGATACAATGTACAAGAATGAACCATATCGTCATCTATTTACAAATTCGTCAACTGACTTGATCGTAATCGACGTTATCGTTCGAAGAAGCCATGCATCCTTCGTCGTCGATAGCAGAACCGCTATCTGTGGTACTGCTGTCGTCGCACTTGCTACTGGATCCAGTGATTTCTTCGGGAAATCCTTCGCTTCCTTCGTCTTTGTACAATGGGGACGTGGAAGCGACCACGTTCGAATACGGAATTAGACTATTCAAATTCAACGTTTGCGGAAATGAAACTCTAAAAAAACCCACACGTTGATGATGAGTATTTCAGGTTCCTCGTTAAATCTCACTGACGACTTACTTATCGCTGAGCTTGATTCGATGCATGGTATTGTAATCGAAATCGAACCTCATTAGATGAAGGGTCAACAGGTACGGGAATTTGGTGAATTTTAGGCCTTTATGCGCGTTGCATTTTTTATTACATTTTTCGCAAAAGTATTGATTGTTTCCGTCCAGCACTTCGGGTTGCACGAAAGCTGTTAACGCTTCCTCCTGTAAATAGTCGAGGTGAAAAATTATTCGTAACGCGAATGCTGATCGACGTTCTAGGCAATGAACAAAGTACATACCACACTACCGTACGCCGTACTGCTTCCGAATGGTCGAACTGGTAATGGAATATCTAAAAAGGTATCTTCCCTGCTTTTTTCAGTGCCACATTCCAGACATTCTACATAATCTATCATTTTTCCTATTAAAACAAAAATAAAAACGACCATTAAATCACGATTAATAAAAATGGTCGAAGAAAATGTCCACTAGTCGGACTTACCTTGATATAATCCATTGATGAGATCAGCTTGTTCGGTTCCTTTAAATTCTTGTTCTAGGGCGTCGAACATGACGCGACAAAGCTCTTGAATATCATGCTGCTGCCAAGCTTCGCTGGAATCCCATCCGAAACTTCTAGTCAGCTCGGTGGTCTCGACTGAATCACGAGGCGAAGTCTGTAAATCGATTAGAATTCGTTAAAATTACCAATTCTATCGATAGAGTATCGTTCTTGATAGAAATACTGTGACGTCGTACTTGTAAATTTAAAAATAATCTTTGCAGCTGATACGGTATTGATTTGGTCTCGTCCACTCCGCCAGTAGGAACAAATCGCCAATTATATAAAGCATTACGAAATTCCGGCGTCATGAATAAAGCTTGTAATAAACTATTCAGGTAACATGTCATCGCTTGATTTACAAGACCACGATATTCTACGCAACAAAATCAACGTAATCGTTACGTACAAAAAAAGGCAGAATATAACGGCATAAGTAATTCGCCAGCAGATTGCACTACTTACCAACACCGCATGGCGAATCGATAGATTCGGAAAGACTTAGGCGTTGTTTTCGACGCTGCAATTTGCAAGAGTCTTTTTTCGGCGTAGCGAAACGATAACTCGAATAACCGCTTTCTGGTATTTGCGCAAGTAACGGCGGGCTCGACGAGTTCGACGATGAGGGTTCTTCGGGACTAGCGGACGCGCCTAATTCTAAATCGTCGTGTTTCGAAATCAGCCTAGGGTTTTGGCCGTCTAACCCTTCCACTATGAACAAGTTACGGCTGCCGGTTTCGAAATTTATACCGATTTCCTTGAGCGTTTCTTCGCTATCGTGAGTGATTACCGCCTGCATACGGAAACAGAAAAGAAATCACTAATCTGGTCGTCTCAACTGGCGGTACAGCTCATCGACGTTTACCTGATAGACGTTGTTCTTTTTACAAGGCGTCGGCGAAACCAAACGAAATGAATCTGATTCGAAGCCATAACGATCGGCGATATCCCTGAGGAACTGTTTACCAGTTGTCGAAGCCGTAACTAACGTTTCCACTTTCCAATCTTGCGAGGTACCCGAAAAATCGCGCACTACGCAGAATGCCGATTCGTCTTCCTCCATTAAGCACACCATTATCTGTAAAAAATTCAAACAAACGGGGCAGTTTAGGTACATATTCGTGTAGAATGATCAATCATTCTCCAAAATTGTCACAAAGTCTAAAATCTCAAATATCTACACCTAATGCTGCTCATTTCCCTTTCTAGGCGAGTCTGTTTGATTCGACGTTGTAAAAATCAGCATTACCTAATCGGTTATTTTACAATTTGTTTTTTTCCCCCTAATAATCAGAATGGTCAAACGATGGTATTCCATTAGACGAAGATGAAGATCCATACTCAAAACTGCGTTCATATTTTGCTTTACTATCCTATAAATCCGAAATTCAACTCGAACACGTGAGGTACATAAAACTCAGGCATTCGGATTATTCTGAAAATAATCAACCCGAAGCTCGGACGTGTTAATCACGTCAAATAACATTCATATCGACCCTTCGAAGCGCCCACAAAAACTTGTGATAAAAATAGTGTCAAAAAATAACAGTAGGATTTCACAAAATATATAACATTCCATTGGCTAATTTAAAATTATTAAGCATCGGTGCAAATTTTTTTTTTAGGTCACTCGGCGAATTTTCTATATATAAAACGTGAGCCAAAATTATTTTTCAAAAATTGAAAAAGAAGCTACGATCAGGCTAATTTTAATTACATACGAGATATTACTAAGTACATAATTTTCTGGTATTCTTTCGAATTGGTCTATTCGAGTAGGCGATAGGCATATGGTCGAATGTCAAATATCGAAACGAATAAGCGTATGTGAAATTAGCATTATCAAACTTACGAGATTTGAAAGTTGGTGGTGAGAATGCGATTATGTTTTGAGGTAAACGAATAATTTTAAGAGTTCCATGGCACGATAACGATACGCGTAATGGACTGTCGAATTTTCAAGTACATGCTTAAATCTATATCGTATTACATGACGATGAAAAAAATTATGTCCCTGAGTCGCGTCATCAGTGTAAAAAAGTAACGGAACGCCGACAAGACGTTTTATTATAAGTAGTATTTTTATCTACTCATTAACTATAAACTGAGAAAAGCAGCGCGGGCGCATGCTGCGACTAAAGTTGGTTTTTCAAAATTCTGGCCAACGTCCAATATTTCGCCGAGAAAGCAACAGAGAATGCATTTCTCATAAATACCCGATAAAATGAAATGTTCGTTCGCAAATCAAACGTTTTAAAAGGCCAATCGTTTGAAAAATTTCCCTTTCTGTTCTCAACGAACGTGTAGAGAGATGGAAAAAGTTTCATTCCACCGCACTCTCTTATATACTTACGATATCTAAACCAGGTAGTAAACTTGTTCGAGTCGTTATTTTCACGAACTATATTTACCTTTTAAGCGTCTTCACGGTAAGTCCGACAAACGCTGTGACAAATTTTCGACGATGTTCGACATCTATCAATCGCACCAACAGACCATTCTCGAGCTACTTGGATCATAAAACTTCCCTTAAAACATATTCAACCGATGATTTCTGCAAACAAATGATTTCATTATTGGTAATTTACGTGAAAGGAAATTGTCTCGTCTCAACGAAATAATTCTACCAAAATAAATAAGTAGAATCGTAATCGAAGAAGGCCTATACGAGTTTTGTACTTCGGTAATATTTCTCGCATCGAGAAGTACATACATATCACATAAAATTCGTAAAATATTAATACCAAATCGACCAACACTACGATATGTACGTTTGTTTGGAAATATTCCAAAATCGTTTTAAGTAAACAAGTAAAATATGTTTGTACGAGTAGGTATTAAAATCGTGTTACGAGTGTTTGTAAGGCAAAGATTTGATTTGCTTCGTTTTCATTCAATTTTTCTCTGATACCGTCGAATTGTTTACGCTCAACGGTGGTAACGAACGGATCCCTGCTTTTCTTCATGTGAGTAAATTAATAGTAACGCTTCTAATGGAAGATCTGTACTTGAATCTTTTTACTGATGAGAAATACCTACGAGAATTGTGCTCGATAGTTGAATACAAACATTCCAGAACAAACATACCAACACTATAAATCGAGATTTTCAAAAGTGCATTTTTAAAAAAGTGATCTCACTTCGGTCGAATTTCAAAGTAGCGTGAGTGACAAGACTGAGCAACGAGAATTGAATGGAAAATTCAGTCGAGTACCATGATGGAGCTCATGAGTGTAAAAACGAATACCATCAAAGGAAATTTAATGAACTGACTATCACGTACCGAAATGATTTATTGCGAAGATGAAGATACCTTCCGCAATAAAAACAAAGCAGCAGCTCAATAAAAAACTAACATGATCTCACTGCACTTCACAATTGTTTGGTAAAATTTACACCTGCAACTTTAACAACTTTGCTTTCATCAAACTTACGAAGTAGAACTTTATAGATAAAAGTAAATAATACTTACCCCCTCTTCACACAACGCCAGGAGGTGGTAGCTTCAGGACTCCTGGATAACAAAGTGAAACCAGGTTTCATTTTCTTTTTTATGTTTCATGATTCATGAAGAAAGAAAGAGGAACAGAGGGAACGGGAACAGAGCTTCGACCATGTATACATGGTCGAAGGAACAGAGTTTTTTAAATTTTTTTTACGAAGTAAAGTCAGGGATGGAAAAACTGAAATAATTTAGTTCCAGTTTCAGGTTTCAGTTTTCAGTTCCCAAGTTATTAGTCCCAGTTCCAGTTCCAGTTCTCAAAAATTTTTAGTTCCAGTTCCAGTTTCCAGTTTTCAGTTCCAGTTTTCAGTTTTTTAAGGTGGTTCTTCGCGTTATGAGGGGTGCATAAGCAACAGGGGCTCGTAATGTATTTTAAATAGGGCTGTTTCTGCAGGATTTTTCAAAAACGGCTGGGTGAAATTCAATGAAATTTGAATATGTTGT
>FIZT01039457.1:0-47709 GCA_900065295.1 Paracoccus marginatus
CATTAGGAGAGGCTGGCCGATTCGACATAGCTTTTTTTGACCAAATTCTTTTAATATATATGATGCAATCTCAGTAGGTCCAGTGGTTTTTATTGTACTAAATGATTTTGACAATTTGATGGTACTTGATTTAATTTTGGAATATTTAATTATTGCAACATCATTGAATGAGTTTTTGTGGCATTTAATGATCATTCCTTCAAAATTTATTCATTTCAATTCTCGAATGGATAGTACAAAATTGAATAAAATTGCATCAAATTTAAAGATTTTTGGTACCATTGAACAATTTTTTGATTTTTTTTTGTTACATCTCAAGAATTTATGACATTTTAATACAGCCTTGATAAATTTGATGAATTTCACACGCTCTACTCTCAGTTCCAAGACTTTGTTCGATGGATGAATTTTACATACCTACTTACATCGTTTTCTAACCTTCCACCATTCTGGTTGGTTGGACCAGCATGTTAATCATGTATCTATGAGAAAATACGACGCTCTGTAGGTCATTCACCACTCTCCACTATGCAAATGATCGGACCACCAACACCGCAGCTCCCGACGCGACGGTATTTTTCTTATCTACAATACCCACCATTACGCTGACCGATGAGATATGGTCGCCCCATCCTCCAGTCTATTTCATCCCTTCGTATATAGCGCATATCAAAGAGTAAATATTTTCATAACCGAATGGAAATATTTCATATCTACGGTCGTGTATTGTATATTATCGATACACTGCACACATTACATCGCTGCACTTCACTCAGCTACAATTTTCGAATACACAGTATATAATGTGAAAAAGTTTAAAGCGTTTCAGTCAATAAGATGACGACGAAGGGTACACGAGAGTACGTACAACGTAGCGCGCGGATCGTTTACCAGGGTATAAAGGGTACCAGCGGCGGAGCTTTTTCTCGCAAACTGTAATGGTAATTCGGCGCGGCGGCCGATTGATAAACGAGATGAAGCGCTTGTGCTTGTTAGATTTTAGACTTTACGCATCAATCTTCATGAATATAAAAGCCAGAGAGAGAGAGAGAAAGGTTTTAATGTGTAAAGGTTTCTATGTATACTTCGGTATCGTTTTATGTGCATGCGATGCTCGAGGTTCGAGTGGATGGATGAAGGGACCAGAGCAGCGAGCCGACTCGACTCGACTCGACTCGTCTCCTATGTATACGCAAGTTCGCAATTCGCATTCTTCGAAACCCCTCTGGAAGCGATAAATTTCGAGATGGAGGAATTTTTAAAGGACCGATTTATCATAGCGAGATGCACGCCGAACAGACCGAATAAGCGAAGGCTTGCGGGCGAATGAGAAAAATAACCGGTATCTCGACCACTCATCTTTGGCGTATCTCCGTCGTGAATTTTCCCAACACAAGAGATGTGCGTCGAATGTAAACTCAAAAACTGGACCGGCGAATATAAAGCGTCGGGCCAAGGTTTTATGATTTTTACCACAACAACGACCGAGCCAGCCAGCGTATACAATATGAGGATGTATTGAATTTAGGGAATATTTTCTTTATCGAGATTTTATAAGCTCGATAAAAAATATTAGAAAAAAAAAATACGACGAAATGGAAAAATTGAAGAATTTACTACTCGACGAGAAATATTATGAACCAAAGCTCTGCCGCAGCAGTAAGTATCTGCTCAATCAGCAAAATTCGACGACAACTCATCAAAATGCAAAAAACCATCCGAGTAACTTTCAACTTTATCTGGCAATAAAGCTGAAATTTCGCAACGTTTTGATTCCGGCATCCGTTAAAACGTCGCGTCGAGTCGCATTTCATCGAGAAAAAACATTCGCCACGAGGAAACGAAACAAGACGAAAACGGGAACAAACAGCTTCGTTATCATGCATCCAAAATATTCCGACGCGTACACCTCTCGCTCGTGCACATGAGTTAACTTTCTTCGAGCGAGTTTTCAAGTCAAAGCGACGCGCCCAACTTGAAGCTTTTTTAGAAGGAAAGTGAAGGCAGGACGAGGGGACGGAAGGGGCTCGCGTATTGCGTATTTATTCAAGCGACGAATGAAAGGACGCCAGACCGGGGTAACTAATTGCACAAGAAGGTAGTGTGTGTGCTTTGCCGAGTGGTTGGGGGTTGCGGGGTAGCGCGACACTGTATTAAAATAAATCCCTAAAATCAATGAGGCGTAGGAGTACGACCTATGCACGAGTGTACGGAAATGACGAAGAGGGGGGATGTGCGGGGATCAGAGAAGAGGTGAGGTGAAGCACCTATATAACCTAAATTTGCACTATAGGAAGGCAAAGCGAGCGATTTCGTTGGCTTTACGACCGAGCATTGCGTTTGTACGTATTTTCCGCAGGTTCTTCGTAATTTTACTGAGGAATTTTGAGAATGTAAAATTTCTGAAATAGACAAATTTTGAACAGTTTTGACATGGAAATTTGACAAATTTTTCAAAACTGTCAAATTTTAGAAAATTGACAAATTTTTTAGAAATGGTAAAATTTCTGAAATAGTCAAATTTCGGACATTTGACTGAAAAATTGTCAAATTTCTGAAATAGTCAAATTTTGGACAATCCACAAATTTAGGCAAATTGACGAATTTTGGCAAATTGCTAAATTTTGGAAAATTGACGAATTTTAGAAAATTGCCAAAATTTTAAAAATTGTCAAATTTGAGAAAACTGTCAAATTTGAGAAAACTGTCAAATTTCAGAAAATTGACAAAAATTCTCAAAATTGTTCAAAATTGAAAAATGTTTAGATCCAGCAATTCGATGTTCCCTCTAGGCCTCGTGGATCAATACGCGCGAAGAAAATCCATAAAGAGTGACAAACATGAAATCCCTACTCTGGCCGCACACTTCAGGATTTATCAAAAGTTTTTTTAGAAGTCTAGAAATCGCATTTTTTCGAATGATTCAAGATCAAACAATTTTGAAAAAATAAATTCAAAAAATTTTAGGATTTCTACCTCTCTATATTTTTTTTTTTTTTTGAAAATTTCAAAAATTAAATTTATAATGATTTCAAAACGGACTGAAAACAATCTTTACTCGAGAAAAAAAAACATCAAGGCCATAGAGAAATGATTGAAAATAGCGACAAACTGACAAAAATTCAGTTCAACGCGACAAAAACACTTTTTAATAATTTTCTTTTCACTTCTCTCGCCAATTTCTATCCATTCTACTCAGGGGTCTCGTCGATTTCATAACATTTCGATATTATTTTCAAATAATACGCAGAATATGGCAAAACCCTTTCTCGATCCGTACTCTCCAAGTAATCCCAGCAAGAAAATAATTTGGCTGAATAGAGTACACGTAACTTTTTTCCTTTTTTACGTATACGTATTATCGAAACGTTGACCTTGGCGTCGATATGTGCTGGAAATCTTTCTCGTGTACACCGTTCGGATTTCCATTCTTCGCAAACCACCGCTGCCTCGTTGGGTACGGCTAAGTGCTATTGCAATTCTATCCTCGTTTGGTAATTGTATATACATATATGGTTGAACCATCAAACCCTTGCACACGACGCTTTCAACTCGCGCGACACACATAAAATTTGATTCCGTTTCGTCGCTGTCGCTGTCGGTGGCTCGGTCGTGCTCTCGCTTCACGACGCAGACACAAGCCCCGCGATGCAATTCGCTATTGTAGAAATACGATATAACACGTATATTTGACAAAGCTCTCGAGTAAAGGAAACTTTCAAAAGGACACATTTCTTAAAGCACCACCACCGCCTAGCCCACCTGTACCGAAATAAGCTGTTTTTTTTCTCTCTCCCCCACAGTGTACGTCGCACTTATATATTTTACTCGTATGGATATGTCGCTACTATACACGACAACGACGACGTATTGAAACCGATAGCGACGTCGTTGTTGTTATAGCTGCAAATAGGAAAAAGGAGAAAAAAGTCGTAAAAAAAGGTGTCGATGTACTTTTTATACGGCGAGTACTTCGGTGTAGTTAAGGTGCAGCATAGAAACGCCTGCCTAGTACCGTAGTGCTCGTAGGTAGCGAACGAAACCACGCGCGTTTACGCCAGCAGCTCTCCTAAACGTGTTCGTGTTATTAAAATTGCATACCCGGTTTGCCGTAAATACGATGTGCATGAAAAATCGCGCGATATTTAGCCTACTACAGCGTACTCGCCGACGATGGACGCCGATGCGATGTATTGTTTAGAATTGATTTATTCTCTCAGTTCTTATTTTTTTTTCCTTCGTTCGATAGTTGAAAAAAAACTTCGCCCAAAGAACAACGAACTGCAAAGAAGCTTAGTTGTACGAATGCAATAGAGGACGACTTTCCGACCTAAACGAGCCTTTTGCTGTATCGACTGACCCAATCAGATGTCGCAGTGCGGCGGATTTGTGCTCGTGTTTAGACAGACTTTACTTATTGTTATTTGTTGGCTGGTTCGTTTAATAAAACGTGCGTTGAATTTATGGCGTGGTTTTTGCTGCTGCCCGTACGGGTCTTCGGGACGCCTGACATGGTTCGACCGAGTCTGCAATCGTGCTAAGAAAACGTACGAACGAGCGAGAAGAGAAGAGGGGGGCTGAAATATTGAGAATATTTTTCTGCTGGCGATGAGGAAAAAGCCTTTGCGGGAAAAATAGCTAACTATGGAGGGTTTTAATAGGCTTGTAAATAAACTGTTCGACAGATGGGCTTTTTGGATGGATTTCTTCACATGCGATCACACTATTGTTGAATTTTTGAATCGTAAATTTTGAATAATTTTTTTCGTCGTCGTTTCTTCGAATATTTGTCAAAATTGACGTTTTATCGATTCTTTGAAATCGATATTTCTCACTAAATCGAAACGAAATCGAAACAGAACAAAATCGATCATCGGGTCGAAACATCGAAACCAAAATTTTAAAATACAGATTAAACAAAGTCAAAACTGTAAAAAAATCGATAGTCGTAACATCGAAACATCGAGATCGAAGTTGGAAAAAATCGATACATCGAAATCAAAAATTTAAAATATCAATATGCTTCAAAATCGAAATTTCTCAATGCCATTGATCGAAATGCCAAAATATCGAATAATTGAATCAAAATTTGCGATATATCGATATATCGAAATTAGAATTTCCAAAAATCGATTTATGAAATCGAAATACCCAACTATCGATTCGATGGTCGAAAAGACCAAAATATCGATATGTCGAAAATAAAAGCACAAAATATCAATAATTGAAATCGAAATTTCAATATATCGATATTTTGAAATCGAAATTCTCGAATAGTAACAATCGAAATAAGGAACTATCGATTCATCGAAATCGAAATTTGCAATAAATCGATATCGAAATCGAGATTTCAAAAAATCGATGTTTCGTAATGAAAAAAAAAAATGACAAAATATCGATAGTCAAAAAATCAAAGTATCGATGTATCGAAATTTCGATTTCGCAACATCGAAATTTATAAATCAAAATTTTAATATATCGATTCTCAAAACATCAAAATATCGATAAATCGAACTCGAAATATCGATTTTCGCTCACTAAAACTACCATCCGGGCCATACAGCCAATATTCCTCGACAAAATTGCAAGAAAAAACGAATCTCACCATTCCTGAAGCAAATTCGCCCCTCACTCTCATCCTCACAACCTTGCATCCTCTACACGTACAATTTCTGCCGTTTCGGTTCGACATCACACCGCATTGTTCCATTTTAACGATCACAAGCTCGGCGGAAAAAGCTTATTAATCGAAACGACACAGTAGGCTATCGGTTAGCAAAAGAAATAATTCCATATTGCGTAGGCAGCCCAGCCCAGCCGGGCCGAACAGAGCAGAGCATCCGAAAAGCCATACAGCATCGATAAGGCATCTGTAAAAGCCATAACGTTACCCCGTACAGGCGCAGGCCAGGCTAGAAGGGATTTTCTAATTAAAATAAATACCCGCGATGCGATGGTTACATCGGGGAAAAAAAAACTGGAATTCGATTCGTGCACCGGGTATCTTGACTATGTAAAAACGAAATATAGCGCGCTTTCGGCAGCGTGCGGATAAAAGCGGCACCACCAGCGAGACGAGAAAGTCGCGGTGGCGGTAAAAGTTTTTCATTTTTCGCATTATTTTGTGTTTTACATTTATTCGCCATAGTTAGGGGTATTTTTTTCCGCTTCGTATACATTTTAATCTGTGTTATGTCTACTTATATCGTTTCATTTGGCGGCGCCTCCTCCGGCCGCGTCCTCCCCACTCGGCTAACGAAAATCTCGCGGGAGAGTAATTTTTTCGCGCGTAGAAATGTCTTTTTTTTAGGCAAAAAAAAAAAAAAGACCACGAAGAGAGAAAAAAGAATTGTAATTTTTTTCCAGTTACGTTGCTCGCGTGTATACGTTTGTGTATGTAGTATTGTACATTCGCAGCGGTCTCCTCGTGTAGGCTGCTAGGCGCACTATTACACGATGTATCATATTTTTGTCGAGAGCAAACGGTGGCGAGGCCGGGGTGAAGAAAACTTAATGCATCCTCAGAAGTACGCGAAAAAATAAAAGAAATGGAGAAATAGAAATAAGGGGAGGCGTGATAATGATGATTTACGTCGGTTTTTTCCAAACTACACGACCGAGCTTTTTGAGTACGTTTCCAGGTCGCGAGGCTGCAGACGAGCCTGCTTGCCCCTCCACCCATTCTGAATATAATTTCGAACTCTGGTGGTTCGTTTCATATTTCTAAATTAGCTCCTAATAGAATAACGGATGAGGGGCAGCGACCGTAATATTCGAGTATGATTATCGTGAAATTCGAGAATTTCTAAAGGGACCACTTCCATATTTTTTGAGATAAATTTCATTTTTAATCGATTTTTTGGGAGAAACATGCCGGCAATTGGCACAGCCTCGACTTCGAAGGTTTTTTTTGGGGGAGGGGGAGAGGGAGAGGAGGAAATTTTCAAGTTTCGAAACCTCTGAAGGACAAATATTTCTGCGATGTAAGAAAATATGGAGATGTTTCACCCCTACAGGTCGAAACTTAGAATATTCACGATTTCGAGAGTTACGGGCAAAAAAAAATCAAATTTGATATTTAGGGTCCTTTCTAAGTCTAAATTCATGTGCTCGAGTTTTGAGGTCCTAACTTGAAAATTACGTCAGGTCCTTTTTTACTGGGGGTCCCAAAAGAGGGTAAAAATGTGAAAAATTTTCAAAAGTGAGATCAGCAGTTGAGTACCTCTAATGTCATTAATATATCTGAAAATAATCTTCCTAGGCCTTCCCCATCCTTTCCCAGGTCCCTTGATGTGGATTTTCTCGCCATTTTGTTGCTGTTGATCACCCTACAACCTCCCCAACTTGATTTGGGAGAACTTCATTGGGCACGAAGATTATGATAAGGGGTCCTGAATGTTTCCTTTCGAGAGCATTCCATCTTTCGATCCCCATTTCACCCATCTACCGAGGGAGGGAGGCGTCGAATTCTTTCAAACGTGTGTTTTTTTTTTAACATTAGAAGATCGTGTGTTTCATAAAGACGAACCCAATTCCCAAACCATTCTCATTTGCCACGATAATCACATCGTGGCGTGTACTCGAGAAAGCACAACGTCACCGAACCGATTCATCGACTTGTTTTACCGCAAACGAAATGCAAAATTTCCATATATTTGTATAAAACGCCCGCTAACAAAGACGTCATTTCCGACTAGAGCATCAATTAAGCGGATGACACAGGCAAGCGATCCTTCATACACATTCTAACGTACCTGCCTAGCATAGGCACTCTACTCGACAACCCTCTTATTTTCGAAGCTCGCTATGGAAAGTAAAATTTACATAGGCCAAATCTCGCGTGATCTTTGTTGAAATTCTACTCGAAATAATGTTTAATTTCAAAACGGAAACGAGCCCTAAAAACGTTACAAATGTTTCTCTCTAACCGAGAGTGTACGCGAACGTCAGCGCAGGTACCCTCGCACCCTTGCTCGTTTACCTAATAAATAGGATATTGTTCTTTTCTCTTTTATCCTTTCATAATACCTCATTATCGTGGAAAGGTATCGACTCGCGGATAGGTACGAGGCAGTGACACGATACGAGACGACGCTGAAGCAAAAGTGAGAGCGAAGAAGACCAAGTTTGATAAGCTGGATGCAAATTAATTAACTCGCGAATAAAATTAATTGAATTTTTCCCCTTTTATGCACTGTATAAGAGAGAACGACTTCCGGGTTAGTTCACCGTAGTTTATCGAGACCAAGGATTTTTATCAGCAGTGTTTGGAGCTGGCGAACGCGAACGGTGCCCCACATCGACTGCTAGCAAGTTTTGCGCTTCAATTATAAGCGAAAAAAAGAGGCGTTTCGAGTCGAAAAAGTATCCGCAACGTTTGAGAGAAGCCACTCTCGAGTGAATTGATAAGAAAACGCGACGCTCGCTCGTAGTTTACCCTCGTGCGATAATTTTTTTTCCAACTTTGGTCCGCGCCTCGCCGGCGAAAACTTTCGTAGACCGATTTTTTTCCCTACATTTTGCCAGCCTTCGTTTTTCTATCTGCGCGTATAGTATATAAGTAATCGTAATTCATTTTTCGTATCAGACTGCACTACATTTTTTCTCGATTTTAACCGGCGCGTTGGGCGAATTATAATGAACTTTTTCGCTCTAATTTATAGTCGCGAATGCGCGCGTTTATATCTCAATAACGAGTTGGTTAACTATATTACCAAGTTTTAATTTGTTTTCACGCCGTTCGTGTATAGTTCATTGCCTCGGCTCCGGCCATTTCTTTGAATATCTTTTCTCCATTCGACCAACTTTCATTTCCATCCATTCAGCCAAGACTCAAAAGTTGTAAAAGTCGATCGCGAAAGGGATTACAGTACGTATAAGCTCGAGGGAGCATGGGGCACGTTCAATGTATCGATGATAGCGTACTCTGGCGAGGACCGATCGTACCATACTGATCTTTGTGTCGAGGTACGGTCTCGTTTCATGATAAAGAAATACACGAGACGACGCGAGAGAAAAAAGAAATTACGTTTTCGTACGAACGGAGTACCCTCACCACCGCCGCCGTCGACCGACCGACCGACCGTGCCCTGATGCCCTTGTATGTACGTTGTCTCAGGTCTCTCGGTACTTAGCGTAATATGCGCAGCCATTCGTTAAAAATGTACTAAACGAATATACAGTACGTACGACGTACGAGCAGATACCATGCGGAGAAAGAAGAAAAGAGCTGCAACCTTCGAGTAATCCGCTTAAGATACTTCGTACTATAATGGATACAAGAAAGAGGATAATGGAGATATAATTTCGTTGATCCTATTTTGCAACTTAAGCCGCCAACTACGCCAGTATTACGGAGCGTAAAAAAGGAAAAGAAAAAATCAAAATTGATACTCGAATTTTCTTGAAACTCGACACAGTTGGAAAAATTCGATCACTAGAGCGCGAGTAGAGAAATGTAAAGGTAACGCATGTATACTCAAAATACATCACGAAACATCCCTCCTACCCTCTCATCCATCCACTTGGATGTCTATAAGACGACAGCTGACGTTTGGAAAAAATGGTGGTCGTGAGCTGCGGTGGCATCAGCGACACAATACGAATAATTTATGGATGAATAGTGCACGCGTCGAAGGAGTTGAAAATTTAATGAAGTTTATAAACATGTGTGTGAGACTCGAGACGATGCATTAGAAGGTCGGTCGTTAGATGTACAGAGGAAAGCCTGTCTTGCGGTCATCTTTGCTTTCTAAGTTACGAGACGTGAAATATGTAGTCTACGAAGTCGAATCAAAGACTTGGAAATTTTCCAGCTATTTTGGGCTCGTACTGTGAGGGTAAGTTCAAGGCTTTGGAAATTCATCCGAAGAAGTACACGTTTTATGCTTCGCCAGGGGTTGAGGGTACCGCAGGTTTGAGAATATGCTATGTCTAAGCGGTATGCCAAGATTTTGGGATCTTTTGAAAAATTTTCATTTTAAAATTTTTTTTTGAAAATTTCGATAGGGACGACAATTTTCTAAAAAGTTGGAAAAAAAATTCAAAAACAACTGATAATTTTTTTTTCAAAAATTCGAAATTTTTTGCAATTGAAAAATTAAAAAAAAAAATTAATTGAAAAAATTTTTCAAAAATTTTTTTTTCAAATTCTATTCCCAACAATTAAAATTTTAAAACGACAATTTTTTTTTAAATTTTTAAATTAGCAAAAAATCAAGTCAACAACAATTAGAAATTTAAGATTTAAAAAAAATTCAAAAATCCAAATTTTCTGTAGTTTAAAAATCAAAAACAAAATTAAGCGAAACAATTTTTCATAAAACAGCTTTTTCTTCAAATCCAATTTTTTTTCAATTTGAAAAAAAACGCGAAAAATTTTGAAAACGAATTGAGATTACGAAAAAATTAAAAATCTACTCCAAAAAAAGGCAATCTCCGGCTTCCATTCCGCTCTCAAGGTACAAAAAATAATGAATAAAAGCAACTTCAAGGCAAGTACTCACTTTTATGAGCTAACAGCGTGGTATCTCTGGCCAACGCTACTTCAGAGTCTGTCAGTGTGGCATTCGATACATTATCGGAGTTGGGTGAAGAGTCGCTGAGTCCGGCAGGTAAATGGTAGGTGTGTGGTTGGATATTGCTGCGTCTGGGACGGCCTCCGCGTACCGGTCTCGTCGGTGAACTATCCGTCTCTCCGTCGGAACCACTCAAGCTACAAGCACGGTAAAACCGATTACCCGGATGCCCTGCAAACATGAATAAACGGTTTTAGATTAATTTTAGATATACATACATACACGTAATTGAGTTGATTATTGAAAAACCAGGGGTACCTAGAATAGAATGGTTTCACAGCGGTGGGAATATTGAGAGAAGGAGAACACAGATCGAGAAAATGTTTTCTGGATACGCTTTGATTTAAAAAAAAAAAAAAAAAAATTGGAAATCCGTGTAAATATAATTTCCTGAAAAAATTGAATTTTCAAATTTTTTTTTTTTTTTCAAATTAAAATTTTATTAATTTTTGAATAAATTTTTTTTCGAGAATTTCCAGTTCTTCGAATTGAATTTTTTTTAATTTTTCACGTTTACTTTTTCTTGAATTTTTTTTTTGAATTTTCAAATGATTTTCAATTTTTCAAATTTAAAAAAAAATTCAATTCTCAATTTTACTATATTTAAAAAAGTTTTGATTTTTTACTTTTCTTTAAAAAAAAAAACGAACCCTCAATTTTCAAAAAATTATGAAAAAAATTTTCAATTTCTCAATTTTTTTTTTAGTTTTTTAATTTTCTTTTCTATTTTCAAAAAAGTCGAATTTCAAATTTTCGAAATAATTTTTTTTCTTTTCCAAACATTTTTTCAAAGTTTCAAAAAATTCATGTTCTATAATTTTTTTTCAACTTACAACTTTTTCACGTTTTCACCTTTTTAATTTTTCAGTTTTCTGTGAAATTTTTCATCCTTCAATTTTTTAAAGAAAAATTTAACGGAAATGGCACAGAAATTTAGCCACACTTAGTTGAAATTGGTAACGCCATTCTTCACCAGCAATAAATCGCATTCGTCGCTTCACCTTTCACCCCATATTTTCCCGCATCCTTTCTATGCTCTCGTCTCTAAAAAAAACACCCGCTACGCGACCCATAAAATACCTCGAATTCTCGTCACCGATATCTACCGCGACTCAGGACGCCTGCAGATACTTAAGAATCTGCATACCGTTCGCGAGGTCTCCTTACAGAAACCCACGCGCATCCCCTCGGCGGAGATTCTTTTCATAAAAAAACATACCATCTGCTTACGTACGTAATCCTCGCGTACCCGCACATTATCGCCATTTTCGGGTTTCTCGAAGCGCAAAAACCTTTGCTAAGATTTATTCAATTCAACCGAAAAAAAGAGCGCCAATCGAAAAATTTACGAGGGAATATTATTTTCATAGATGAAAAAACACCCGAACTCGACGCGACCGATACCGCTCGCCCCCCTCTCACAGAGCCCGCTTTTGGATGTCTTTTTCTTCGAGATTTTCATAGAGTACGTAAATTCGTCGTTATTTTTATCTGTTTCTCGAAACGCTCGGCATTCGAGTTGGAATTTGTATTTGCATTCGCGTACGTATAGTCGTACACGTCGTCTGTCTTACGCTCGGTATTTTTCCATCGCCCAAATAGAAAGACGGTATGCATAACGAACCGTGAAATATTTATCGAAAAACAACCTTTTTATGTACTCTTGCCCGCCGAGCATGGTTCGTTCTCCGGTGTCTGCAGTGCACGTACGGTACGGTATCTTCTTCGAGCAGCATTTTTGCTTCGGTGGTGATTTCCTAGCCAGCCAACAGATTTCGGATAATTAAACCTATCTATCGCGTCAAGAGCGAAATTTCACCATTCGCTAAATCCTACACTGTATACGTTTGGAGAGAAAAAAATCCGCATCGAGATACGAATCGGGCGAAACGTGTCTGCTTGTACTTTTATACGTACGTATATCTGTGTGCTGGCTGGCTGGCTGGCAGTACCCAACAGGGAGATCTGTGTACCGTGTGTAGAGCCTAGTACGATGTGCCGTACAGTACGAGCCTTTACACACGCATTCTTTCCTTCGTAGTCATATTGATTAGCCCCACGAGAATTAAATTATACAACGTTATACGACGAGGCACTCGGTCCGATGCTACGCTGACTACGGAGATTTTTTTCCCAGCCGTATCTTCCCTCGAATACGCACGGAATTTAATCTGCCCGGCCTACTCCGCCTGTCTACGTATAATCCGATTACCGACCGAGTTTTAAAAACTTTCATGTGACTCATTTTTTTGTAATAGCTTGGCTGTGTGTTTGCACAGAAGCGAGGCAAAAAAACACAGCGAAAAATGCCAACAGACGTGAGGCGTTGTTTGAAAACGTAGACGCCCGCAAAGGACTCGAGTCGAGGCCGAGGCAGCGCCAAAATCAGACGTTTCGATATTTTGCCAGAGAAATGGCTCTGGCGAGGGGTACACGGCTCGAGGTAAACGTGAAAATTGCAAAGGCTGCAAAATCAACTAAAATAAATGTCGATGAATGCCGGACACGTGTGTATGGCATTCGGGCACGTGCTCCAGGTAGCTAAGAGGTCTCGCGTTATCGAAAAGGTACCGGCGGGTTCTGCGCCAGGAGCATATATCGGCAGAAAAATCAGCCATTCGAGCATTCGTACGAGAATTTCGTGAAAATCATAATAAAAGGCAGGCTGCTTAAATTTCAAGCTCGTTGCTTCTCTTCAAACAGCAATCACCCAGCGAGGTAAATTGAATTACTTCGATGAACCTTGAAAATGACACTAGAGAGCCCGAATACTACACATTAGAGAGCGTCTACCACACGTCCTTTAACTAGTCGGCAAATACGCAGTTCTTTCAACGCAGCATTGGTAAATTTAACACCCTCCGTCTACCTTCACTCGAGAATCTCTCTGTTTTTCGTCTCAGAGTCAAAAATTCGATTACGAGCTTCGACGTCTTACCATTATGGAAAGAATAAAATACGGCGAGAAAACATTTGGACCGTGTGACTCGACCCAAGTCGCGAATCTGTCTCTCCTTTTCGCCTATTTAAATGCGAAAAATCAACTCGCGCAACGCCTAGTGGAGACCACGTTAAAATAAGACGAAACGCGCTAATAAAACATGGCGGAAAACGCCCAAAGATAACCGAATTACTCTGCCAACGTATTCGTATACGTTTGTGCGCTGTATCGTGAGGCAGGCAATGCGACATTCGGCGCGAGTATAAAATAAACAAGCTCGTGAAAGCGGGCGCGGTAGGCTCGTCGAGTAGGACAAATTTCATTCTGTTACTGCGTGTCTGTTTTCGCCAACGCCAAATTATGTCGACGAAAATATAAACAAACATAAAGAGAGAATCTACGCGTCACAAAGGGGCAAAGTTTCATTACTAATCTTCTTTAAAATCCTTAAATTCATATTGCAGCGGCGTTTCTTGTCATTTTTCACCATCGTACAGTCGTATGCGCGGATGTAGGTACATATATGTGTATTATGTATTGCTACCGTCACTACTACCACCGTGCGAGCCGAGTATAGATACGTACGCACAAAGCACAGTGTATCTCTCGTGAGCTGAGCTGCGGTAACCGGAGAAGGTGGGCTATACGCGGCCAGGCGAACAGCTAAAGTTACCGAAAGCGTCGCAGCGACATACACGTAGAAAAAGCACAACGTTTTCTTTGCCCTTCGGCTCATTGTTCGCTTTTCTTCGACTGCTGGTTGCTTTATTTGCGCAATTTATCTCTGACAACAATACCGCCGCTCGCTCCAGACTGTTATTTACTCTATCTTTCTTGCGCTTCTGCTCAAAATCCGCAGCTGTATAGCCTATGCTATGCTATGCTAGATACATTTCTCTGTATATGTATACGCGCTGCTCTCGTCTCGAAAATAGCTTCTTTTTTTATTACACTCCGAACAAAAAATGAATAAGATCCGGGCACAGAGAAACGATAAAAATAGAGTGAAGCAAAAATGAATAATTTTTTGACTCGATTTTTCCAAGAGGAGGCCAATTTTGCTGGGGGGTTTCAAATTGAAATTTTTAAAATATTTTCCGCAAGTTGAGGTGAGAATCTCCCCCCCCCCCCCAAACCATTTTCCCGAAGTTTAGGTGAGAATCCCCCCCCCCCCCCCCAATTCCAAATTAATCAACCGATGAAATCGAAGTGATGACCGATTCATCAGACATAAAAATAGATCGACTCGTTAAAAATGGAAAAACAGACCGATTTTTCAAAATAAAAAAATTATCAAATGTTCGAAAAATCGTGAAAATGAATAATCCATCGAGACTGAAAAATTCGACCAAAGCATAGAAATCGAATTCCATCAAAATCGAAAAATTAATCGATCTGTAGAAACTAAAAAATGAAAAATTTAATCAGTTCACCAAGATAAAAATCAACAAATTTATCGAGATAAACTCTCGATTTATCATGAAATCAGAAAGGTGATTAATTATTCGAAATAAAAAAATTATTCGATAAATCAAAATCAAAAATTCAATCAACTTGAAGAGGAATGATGAAATTATGGATTCATCAAGGATAGAAAAATCGAAATTATGATCATTCAATTCCTCGAGGGTCGAGGATAAAAAGTCAATCGATAAACCAAAATCAAAAATTCACCAAAAAATAGTCAATTCACGAAAAAATCAAATTGATGCTCGATTTATCGAGATCAAAATCCCAATCGATAAGTTGATCGATTTATGGAAATTGGAAAATCATCGACTTATCAAAAATTGAAAAAATGACCCATTTTATGGAAACTGAAAAATTGATCAAAAAATGGGAAAATCATTGATTCATCGAAAAATCGAAATGATGATCAATTTATCGATCTTAAATCAAAATGAAAAATTCATGAATGAATGAAAAAATAGCCAATCAGAAAAATAATCGAAATCATATTCGATTTATCGAATTCGAAATTTCAATCGATCTATCGTGATTGTAAATTTGATCGATAATCGATAAATTAATCGAATGTTCAAAATCAAAGAATTGGACCACAATCGAAAAATGGGGGAAATTATCGATTTATCGAAAAATCGAAATGATGATCGATTCATCGAAAATGAAAAATAATTTTTTGAAACGATTTACAAAAAAATCGATGATCGATTTGTCGAAATCGAAAAACTGATCGAATTTTCAAAATCAAAGGATTAGACTGAAATCGAAAAATTAGAAAAATTATCGATGTATCGATGCATCGAAATGATGATCAATTCATCGAAAATGACTAATAAATCGATAAATCAAGATTTAAAAATTTTCTTAAAAAAAGTTGATTCACAAAAAAATCGATTCGATGATCGATGTATCGAAATCGAAAAATTAATCGAATTTTCAAAAATTGAAAAATGTCTGATTCTTTGAAGCTGAAAAATTGGTGTTCAATTTATCGAAACCGAAATCACCATAAATGTATCGAAATCGAATAAATAATCGATTAATTAAAATATAAAAACTGATTGATCAATGGACATCTAAAAAAATCATCGATACATTAATTGAATCGTAGGAGACATTGTATGAAAACTTCAAACCAAAATTTACATTTAGCAACGGGGCGAGTAAACCACTACAGCACACGTCAACGCTGGTATCATTTTATCGCAGCAGGAGCCCTTCTGCTTCCCCTCGCCGCCATATTCTAGTCCCCTCATCGCGGTACATCATCCAAGGTACTCGGTATTTTTTCATACGTATTATCTTGCGGGACAATAACGAATTACCTAACCAATACATACGACGACTACACATTGTACCGGCGGATAATGAAAGAAGCAAAAAAAAAAAAAAAAAAAAACCAAAAAAATAAAAAAAAAAAAAAAAAAAATACCAAACATCCAATACGAGTACACGACGCTCCCTGCGGCGCTGACTGAAAAAAAATTTGTAAATTGGCTCATCGATCAATTAATTAAGACCTTGGCGGAATCCGCGATTGTATGTAGTACGGAGCCCGGTGCTGATGACCCTGGAGACGAAACATGATTCATTTGTAAGCTTCGTCGTCGTCGCTGCATAAAATGATGGCGGCTGCTCGGATGCGGTTTCTATAACGAACCACGAACGCATATTTCGCGATATGTTAACCACCGCTGGATGACGAGATAGACCTATTTATTACAGAAATATTACTTACGATAATATGCTCTGCTTTCGTATAGGTACTCGAACAGTATACTTAGATAAACGTAGAAGTCGCATTCGGCGGCGCGTAGGTGTAGGCCTATCGCGTGATAAGTGCGCCGAGACCGCAGCGCAGTTGTGTCTCCGCACAGTCGAATGTACTGTGAGCTTTGCGGTCGTCGACGAGGGTATATCGAAACTGTCAATATTGCTGGATAAACATTATGTCGTATAAGCACACATAGGTTACGAAATTAGATCAACCCATTGATAAGTCGTATAACAGCCCTCGAAGTCTCTGTGTGGGACCCATACCCCCTCCCTTGCAAGCATAAAAGTATCGTATATTCTAATCAACGCCAACCTATTCGACGCGGGTGGACGGTGTTTCGAAATGCGACGACTATACTGTCGGTGTTTTTCCATCACACATACTTTGAAGTGTAAGTATAGGGTTATGGGAATTGGAAAATTGCCCGGTGATGAGGAGGTGGATCATCGACGGTTAAAATAGAATAAATAACGATACGCCTTTTTGGATATTATCTTTTTCCCACCACTCGGCGGCTTCTTTTGGCGGCTGGCTCGTATGGAAAATTGAAAATGGAAAAGTATCGCGGGTATTTAAATTATTCACGATGCCACGTGTGATGTTTTTCACCCACGACTAGGCGGAGTTCGGAAAAAGTTTCGCAAGTTGGAGTTTATTTTTTTGCGATCGCTGGCCCCGGATTGAAAATACAAAGGCTATGAGAACTATCGAAATAGAAAACTGAAATTCAGCACGTATCCTGTTTTCGACATCCCGAGTCGATTGAGAGATTTTTCGAGCTATTTTGGGGCTTCTAGAAATTTATTGATTTTCCAAATTTCGAAAAATTTGACGTTTAGGTCATTCTGAGACCCTTAGGTGTGGACGAGCTCTGGCTCAGGTTTGGAAAAATTTGCAGTAGAAAAAATCAAAACAGAATAAGAGGCTCTAAAATGGTTTGGAACCCCTCCCAATTGATTCAAGGGGTCGGAAATGGGGCACATGCCGAATTCCAGCTTTCTGATCTAATTTGATTGAATTTTGATATTTCTCACGAGCCTCTGAATATTCAAAAATTCGCCTGAATTCCAAAAATCACTTCTGGTACCTGAAATTTTCAACATATCGGGGTAGTTTTAAACGCTCTTTTCATTGAATCTAGTCTCAACCTCAGATTTTGCCTCAAATCCGACCTGGGAAACCGAAAAAGGTGTCCAAACACCTGAAAAATCCTCTCTTCTTTGTGGTTTCTCAAAATTTCTCAAACGAATCCGAATCTAGGGTGCGCAGTTCCCCCACACCAAAATGAAAACCGAGGGAAAAAGTATACGAAGCAACCTTCGGCGTCGACGACGACATTAATGTGTTCGCATTTCCAACCCTCCATATTCGCCGGTGCAAGTCGGTCGACGACGCGACGTCGAGGGAGTGAAAAAATCAAAAAGCATTTAAAACGTTGAAAACTTAATCTCGCCCTGTCTAACGAGACACGAGCTGCCCCCCTCGCCGCTGAAAACTTTTTTTCGTTTGTTTGCTCGAGATGAGCTTATTTACACGTTGCAAAGTACGAAGCGAGTGTGTTGCCGCCTGCCTCCTGCAACCGTGGATCTGTGCAAAGCTCTCGTCTACCTTTTTCTTTCTCGTCTTGTTGACTTTCTCTTAAACAATACGCTCTATATAAGCTGAGTATTTTAACTTCGGTCTCATTTTCGTATAATGTGTTCCCCGTCCCTTTCTCTCCAGACTCTCCAGCCTTCCCTACGCGTCTTCGTTAATACATGTACCGAAATTTTCCTTCGAGTCAGTCTACTCTTTTCGCAAATATAAGCAATCGCTTTTTCAACGTACCTGGGGTGCGATTTGCGTAATTTTAAATTTCACGTGAAACGCCAGCGTCGAGTTTGAACTGTGCGCTGCGCTACGTTGGCGTGCGTTTAAATAAAGTTGAAAAGAAGAAAGGGGGCGAGATTGGTAATTTATTTTACGAATCGGATTAGCAGCGTGTTTTTGTATTCGACAATTCGTCCGAATATTGTCGAGCGTATTTCAATAGGAGGGGTAATTGCCAATTTGGTTATATTTCCGAGCATCTTGTTAGAATTTATTTCGTAATAAGAAATTCAGCGGCGTTCGACGACCGAGATGATTTTTCCGAGATGTAGTACGTATTTTCGGTATAATTTGATGAGGTGCCTCGGATACTTAGTTTGTATTCAATATTCGAAATGAAACGTCGCGTAATCCACACAGAGCGAGTGATATTTTCTTCGAGAAGTCGACAATGGGGAAGAAAAATAATACGAAGATGATCTCGACGAGCTCGTATACTCAGCAGTATATATACTATTCGAACCAGGCGACTCAATAATATCGCGCACACCTTGCCACGAAATGATTTATGAACCTCGGGACGAAGAATTTTCGCGACAATTCGTAACAGATGTTATTTTTTCTGCTCGCTACGCACTCGGAAAAACTCGACACGATCGCACGTGTCCCACGGTCGCGGTATTTTCCCAACAATTAATATCGTTCGTCGGTATTGTCAACGCGAGTGAATATTAATTTGACACCGGCTGGTTAGACCGTAACTGGTGGCGGTATACTTGGCCGGAACGCATCGTCGCGTCCGTAGCGTCGGTGGGGAGCTCGAGCTGGGTAGACGCGAGCGCAGCCCGGAGTCGAGATAATTTTTCAAAATGCATTAGTTCGCAGGAAACGTCGTATTCAATGCCAAACCGACATGACAAATGATTCGAGTACGAGTAGATTTGCACAACGTGCAGCTCCGGCAAACTTTTCCCAAATAAAACATTAAAAATGCATAAATCATAGTCGAAAAAACATGGCTAGAAATTTAATTCCATTGAAAATTTATACGCTTCTCTGGAACGTCGCCAGTGTATAGGAAACGCATAAACCTGTGTATTTTCATTTTCTTCTCCTCGCTCGCTCGTTGGCGAATTCGGTTCTTCGGTTAAAGTCTATACACGTTTCATTATCCACCATCGTAGGATTTGAGAGCTCGATTACTTCGTGCCTCGTGTCTATTTCACATGGTATTTGTACGTACGTACGTACATCGTGTATACTGTACTTATTCTTCCCCACCGTTTTTGTCGACGTCGACTTCGATCGAACCCGGTGCATTTTCACGACTGGAATAGAAATACTCCAGCCGAGCCGTGTTTTTCGTCGCTTGTCGACGCGCCTTCAACATATTTGAGGTTTTATTAAACGATTCCTTTCGACAGCACCGTCCTTGTCTATGCTCGTTTCCATCCAGCCTGCTTCGAGAAAGCAAACGAATTTTACGTAGGTAAGTATTGGTTAAAAGCTTTTCTCCTTTTCACGACACGATGCTCTACGTAGGCTGCGATCGAATAACGAGCCTAAAACATACGCACGCGGTCTCTCCTTTGAAGCAAAATTACCGCAACCCGAAGACTCAGTCAAAATCGTACGGTTTCTGGTTATAAGGGGGTTTCGCTTAAACCTTAATAAATTTCGACGCTTATAAATTTCGTATATTTCATCGTTTCGCCAGCCTATTACGATTTCGTTCGGTGATTGCGTCGCTTTAATATGGCACGCGCGCGTGTTAAAATGGGTACCTATGTGCCTACGTAACGTAATAAAGGTTATCATTAAGGTTTACCTTATGGTTCGCTGCAGTGGTCGTCCGTCCCTCTTGCGATGACCAAGTAGCGGGCACAGTACGATGTATATTATAGGTAAGGTAGCTATGTATGAGTTGGCGACCTTATTATCGAATAAACGAAACATTTTTACACCTTAACAATGCCTAACTGCGGACCGACGTGGAATTATAATTACCTACGTACGACGTATATCGCGGTATAATTATTTATATTGCGTATACGACCAGCGAAGTTTCTGACCGGACACATAACGGGCTAATATTTTTGGCATGTACCCTGTTATCGTAGACCTCGAAGATTCTTTGATGTATATTGCAAGGGAATTAGGTAATAGGTACGAAATTCTTCCTTGCCGGCTCGTGACTGAATTTGATCAATTCTTTTATTTTGATGAATCGCTGAATCGACAAATTCGCAATTTTCATGGGTCGAAATTACGTTTCGATTTCAACGAACCAATTAATATCTCGATTACTCGATGAGTCGATTCATCATTCGATTCGATAAACCGATTTTTAATTCGATTCGATAAATCGACTATAATTTTCGATTTCGATAAATCGATTAATTTTTTGATTTCGATAAATCGATTATATATTCGAACTGATTATTAACTCGATTTCGATAAATCGATTATATGTTCGATTTCGATAAATCGATTATATGTTCGATTTCGATAAATCGATTATATGTTCGATTTCGATAAATCGATTATATGTTCGATTTCGATAAATCGATTATATGTTCGATTTCGATAAATCGATTATATGTTCGATTTCGATAAATCGATTATATGTTCGATTTCGATAAATCGATTATATGTTCGATTTCGATAAATCGATTGTCTTTTCGATTTTAATAAATCGATTATTTATACTCGATTTTGATGGATCGATTATTTACTCGATTTCGAAAAATCGATTATTTTTTCGAATTCGATAAATCGAATTATTAATCGATGTTTCTAAAAATCGATCCATTTTTGAGATTTCAATAAATCGATATTTTTTCAACATTCGCAAATCGATCAACATTTCGATATCTTTACTTGCAATTTGGTCCATTTAATTCATCCTATAATTTTGATACATCGATTTATTATTCGACTTTTATCAATCGATTAACCGATTGATTCTTTACGATTTTCGTTTGATTTATCGAGCAATATTTTTTATGTTAACAAATCGATCATCTTTCGATTTTCATAAATTGATTCTTTGAAAATATTTCGATGAATCAGTCATGTTTTCAATTTCGATAAATCGATTTATTTTTCGATGTTTATGAAATGAATGATTTTTGAGATACTTTTGAATTAGTTTATTTTTCAAATTCAACAAAATGATCAATATTTCGATTTCGATTTATCGAAGTGCAATATTTTGTTGTTTTTTTTTTACAAAATATTGATAAATCAATCAATTCTCTTAGTCTGATTCAATAGATCGATTAATTATTCATGATTTTTTTCGACTCAGATAAATCGATCAATTTTTGAGATTTCAATAATTCGATTAACTTTGGTTTTTCAATTTTTATAAATCGATTGTTATTGATTTTTATTGATCGATTTGTTTTTCAATTCTAATTTTTCTATAAATCAATCAACATTTTGATTTCGATAAATCAAAATTTTTTTCGATTTTTCAAATCGATTCATTTTTCAACTTTGATGAATCGATTCAAATTTCGATTGATCGAAGAAATCACGAATCGATTATTTTTTAGTGATTTCGATAAATCGATTCGATGTTAATTTTTTTCTATAAATTAAGTCGATTTTCGATCGCCACAAATCGAATAGTTTTTTCTTTTCGATCAATCGACTGATGACTTTGCGATTTTGATAAATCGATTTTTATTTCGATTTTGATAAGACGATTCATTTTTCAATTTCAATAAATCGATACATTTTTTTTGCTTCTACGATGAATCGATCTACTCCATGATTCTGACGAATCGATTAATTTTTCGATTTCGATAATTGACTGTTGGGAACTCGACCACAAATAAGTCCTTTTTTGGTTGATTTTCAGTAAATTTCTTGATCGAGGACAATAATCATTCTATTTGACTCTGATTGGTCGCTTTATTTTTCGGTTCTGAGACCTTTGTATTATTTTATTTTTCAATTTTCGTGATTCACAATAAATTATTCGGTTCTCCGAATCTGATTAGTAATACCTAATACCATTTCGATGCGGTCTCAGCAATAATTTCACATTCCCAAATTCTTCGCCATTCACACAAACTCGAAAAAAAATCCAAGCCTCTTCATCCAATCCATACCGAACTCTACACAAGCCACGCAGACTACACGCAGAGTATTAAAAAGAGGCTAAATTTCCCCATTACAAAAACCGCCTGCGCCGGCCGGGTCGTTGAAAAGCATTCGAGCCGTGCCCGAAGGAATGTCGAAGTACGCCGACGAAATCCGAATCTAAGGCGTGGGCGATCGATAAAACTTCTTATATAGCCACCAATAAACCACATCTTCGAAACGCTCATTTTTTCAGTCTTGTTTACGTCTCTGGTTTTTTGTCTCTCTCCCGATCCTCCCCATACACGAACAGCTGGCTCACTATGTCGCGTATCTACGGGTTATATCGAGTACATTATTTTGGTAACCTACTATATACGCTGTACGTAAATATTTTTGCGCGACCAATTTCACTTCACCTCCCTCACACGTACACACCCCTAAATGACGGCAGCGAGCGCGGTCCTCTTTGATGTGGAACGTTACACAGACCCAGTGACGGAGACAAAAAAAAAAAAAAGGCCACGAATGAGCTTTAATTACATCGACGGTGTAATACGATGATGGGGAAAGGATAAAATAAAATAAAAAAATGGCTACAAAGTAAAAACCTATGAAACCTTTTTTCTGTTATACAAAGTAGGTATAATGGTACCGTATACAGATCAAAAGTAAATACGCGCGTGTGTGTTGGTTTCACGTGCATAAATGCGAAGTATATTATACGTCGGATGTATAGATAAACCTTTAACTCTTTCTATCGAACCGTGATATTTTCATTTTGACCATACAGCCGCAGATGATAATAATACGATAAGATGAAAATCAGCTTATTTCCACATTGAAAAAGAGAAGCTTCGGGGGTCGGTGATACCTCGCCCAGTTGCCGCGTATATTTTCATACGTTACTCGCACGCCAGCGCAGCAGCATCATCCCGAGTACTTGGAAGGTTTTGTTAATGCGATATACTTATTTTCAGATATAGGCGGCGATTAAAATCGAAAGATAAAACACAGTGCATAGGCCGTACAGCATAGCGTACACTGCACATCGCGTCATCGTATCGACTATACGAGTACAGTTTTGTTGTCGGGGGGGTTCGAATATTATCCAGTACGTTTGCGCGTTCGAGATAAAAGCTTTTATCCTTTGCCCTACATATAGTCGATTAAATCCCATTGTTAATCGTAATTAATATCCCGCTTTGTATGTCAGCCAGGCTGAGCGAGCCGAGGCATGCACGAGGCAAAGGGCAACTTGCGGTTTGGTTGGGTTTGCAGCATATCGTCGAATCTATCATTGTACACGTATAAAATTTCGCCGCACGCTGTACGAGTACACAAAAGAAGAAAATAACCGAGCCAAGTGCGCGCGTCCTGCTCCAGCTCCAGCTCCAGATTTCCCGCCTTATTATTCTTTTTTTCTCGAAAAATTGCACGTGCCACCAGCAAGCAAATTTTTCTCTCTCGTTTAAATTAAATCCGTCGCAAAGTTCATTTAATGGATGAGAAAAGAAGAGGAATGCGAAGACAGTTGCGTCAGTGTGCGATGCGTTTCGTTTGCCTCTCGCTCATTCGCTCGCTCGTTCGTAACCCAACCGAATGAACGCAGAATTCGCCGCGGAATTTATTAGATCGGCGTTAATTTAGCCTTCGCCTCGAACAAATGTCAGACAGATGCGTTCGTTTCTCTTCGTATATGTAACGTACACGTAGAACGAAGTAGTTTTTTGTTGCCTGGCCCGTGCCTTACTTTCGGTTTCGATTTACCTCTTTTCTTCGTCGTCTGGCGTTGTGTATCGGCTTGGCTATCTGCTCCATGGTCGTGTAGTCGCCCTTCGGGGCTTTTTTTCCATCCCAAAACCGAAAGAACGAATTCTTTTCAACCTGCCTGCGTCGCAGCGGCAACTTAGTATTTACCTGGTAACTTTTTAAATGCGCGTGCATGTCGTAATTCATCGAGAGGTATAGTGAGTATATTTTGGGAATTTTTAACCATACGTTCGGAACAGCTGTACATGTACTATCGCTGGAGACTCGTCTATATATTTATAAAGGTATAGATGGAAGTTTGATAAAAGAAAAAACTATCCGAATTTACAAATACCGCCAACTATATGATTAATTCGTGTCTATCTGAATGTTAAACTTCCGTACAACCATGAAGAAGATAAAACAATAGAAAAAGGTGTACAGTACATTATACTTTTTTTTTTTTTTTGGTAGAAAATTTGGATCGACTATATTCCGTAACACGTGTCTATATGTTTGTATGCCCGTCAGTCATTTTATAGAGTGGTAATTTGTACCGAACGTGAACGACGCGACGTACGTATTCGAAAAGAAGAACGGTCATTTTAGTCAGTTTATACGTATGGATGGCACCTGAAATTTTGATGTTAATTTTAATTTTTCAAATTCTTTTTTTAGATTTTTTTTTTTTTTGAGAAAGAAACTTTCTGAAATTTGTTTAAAAACACAAAATTCAAATCCAAGAAGTTTTCTATTTCTGATCAAAACAGCAGAAATTTAATTATCGATGAGAAATTCAATTTTTTTCATATCCAAAAAGTTTTACATTTTTGACCGAGAACAAAGCTATTGAGTAGCAAAATTTTAATTTTTTACATCAAACCAAAACTTTTTTTTACCTCGAAAACATCATTCATTTATTCTAAAACAAAAATTTTCAAAAACAAAAATTTTTCCACATCAAAATTCAAAAAAATTGAACTTTTTTCAAATTATATTTTTAATCAAAAACACAGTTTTTCAGGAACAGAACAATTTTTTTCTAAAGAGAATTTTTTTTCTTCCGAAACAAACATTCACAAAAGTTTCGAATTTCGAGTCAAAAACGACAGTTTTGAAAACTTCTAGCCAAAAATTTCATTTTTTCAAAAAAGAAAATATTTTTGCTTTCTTCAAACGCAAAAGTCATTTTTCAAAAAAAAAAATTTTTCGCAAAAACAAAAATTCCTCAATTTTTGGCAAAAAAAAATCTCAATTTTTTGCCATCAAAAATCCTCAATTTTTAGCAAAAAAAAATTCTCAATTTTTTTAGAACAAAAATCCTCAATTTTTTGTGAACAAAAATTCTCAATTTTCCGCGAATAAAAATTCTCAATTTTTTGCAAACGAAAATTCTCAATGTTTTTGCGAACAAATATTCTCAATTTATCGCGAACTAAAACTCTCAATTTTTCGCGAACAAAAATTCTCAATTTTTCGCGAACAAAAACTCTCAATTTTTCGAGAACAAAAATTCTCAATTTTTAGCAAAAAAAAATTCTCAATTTTTTGCGAACAAAAATTCTCAATTTTCCGCGAATAAAAATTCTCAATTTTTTGCAAACGAAAATTCTCAATTTTTTGCTAACGAAAATTCTCAATTTTTTGCGAACAAATATTCTCAATTTTTTGCGAATAAAAATCCTCATTTTTTCGCGAACTAAAACTCTCAATTTTTCGCGAACAAAAACTCTCAATTTTTCGCGAACAAAAATTCTCAATTTTTTCCAAACGGAAATTCTCAATTTTTTTATGAACAAAAAGCATCAATTTTTTGCAAACGAAAATTCTCAATATTCTGCGAACAATAATTTTCAATTTTTTGCGAACAAAAATTCAGAATTTTTCGCGAACAAAAATTCACAATTTTCTGCAAAAAAATTCTCAATTTTTTGGGAAACAAAAAGGTCTCAATTTTTACAAATTTTTCAAAAACAAAAATTCTCAATTTCTCAAATTCAAAAAGTTTTGAAGTTTTTGCTCAATAACGGAATTTTTCAAAAACAAAAGTTCTCAATTTTTTCAAATTCACGACGTTTTGAATTTTTGTTCGAAAACAAAAGTTTTGTTTTCTTCCCAAAATCAAAGATCCTAAAATTCTTCAGGACACAAAATTCTTTTCTTTAAGCTTTTACCTTTTGAGACTGTTATTCAAAAACAAAAATTCTAAAATTTTTTCAACAGCAAAATATTTTCAAAATTTTGATTTTCCTCAAAAAAAGCATTTAAAACTTCGTTCAGGACAAAAATCGTCATTTTATCTTCAAATACAAAATCTTCATATTATTCAAAAACAACATTTCTCAGTTTTCTTTAAATTCATGGCATTTCAACTTTTTCCCCATTTTTTTTTCTTGAGTTGAAACAAAATTCTTTTTTCTTTTTTCATGAACACGATTCTCAATTTTTTTTACGCATAAGTAGATATTTTTATTCAAAGAAAAAAAATTTAAAATGAATGAAAATTGAATAAATCGTCAAAATTGAATTTTTCAATTTTAATATTCGTAAGATTAGAAATTTTCTCGACATTTTCCCGAAAAAACTTTTCATTTTTTCACTCTTTATTTTCTAAACAGTTTTTGACTTCCAGTTTCACGAAACAGAAATGGCAAAAAAAATTTCCAAGGAAATGAATTTGAAGAATTAAATTTCACGAAAATTACTTCATAACAAACACCCGATTATAATCGGCTTAATGCTTATCTCACATCAAACCAATTTTCGTAATTCGAGTGTACAAAAACCCCAATCCAATTAATTTAATCCTTCACACCTTTTACGAAATGTTTACAAATGGACTAGAAATTAATAGTACCTACTACACACGAGGACACGCGGCAGAATTAACCATTGCATTTTGACAACATGACGTGCATTAATTTTCGGTAAAAAGAATCACCCCCTTTTTTTTTTTGAAAGTCTTTTTTTTTATTTATTTTTTATACGAGCCGATTGTACATAAATTCATCATCGCCTATCACGCAACGCGATTTAATACACCGACGACGACGAGAAACTCCCCCAAGCTAACTAACCATCAGCGCCGCACTAGATACCGTGGCGTGGCAAAAAAAAACAACACACACACAGCCGAACGTAAACGTATAAACGCAACGAACGAATCAAATGAGCTCGTAATTTTATAATTTTATGAAAAATACGTTACGCTTCGGTATTATTGGCACAGTCGATACGGTAGTTTTTCCATTAAAAAATATTTACAATCGGAGGCCCCCGAAGAGGCCGCTACGACGAGCGAAGGGAACGAGGGTTGCGGCGTTTTTTCACAACGAGTTCTTTCCTTTCGTACACCTACACGCTTACAGGTACCACAGTCGGCTGATGCGGGAGCTGCAAAGTTCATCGTAATCGAATAATTTTTAACCGATAATGTAATTTAACCTCTGGCGAGTGAATGGAAAAGTCAACAAGAGTTGTTGAAATTTCGCAGAGAGCAGTACGTTTCTGTGTTATTTTAACGAGCTTATCGCGGGGGGCGTACGCGGCATCGAGGGGGAGGCTCAATTCGACGAATTCTCGGCGGAAAGTTTCGCTAGCTGCGTACGCTACGTAGAGCGGGGCTGCGGGCGCGGATGGGCGCGATGAAAACGTGTAAAATGTAATGAAAATATTGCCACCCTCCGCTCCGTACTGTTGTTGTATTACGCTAAATGTTTACATTGCAGTTCTGCGCGAGGCTCGAGCGCGCTCGACAGACGAGCCTCGACTCGGGAAAAAAAAAGTTTTTCATTTTTACGGCTGTTGTGCTAATGGCTTTTCTATATACGACGACGCCGTCGACAAGGCGAAAGTTGTAATTTTTTTTTTTAATACCGCCGTTTTCTCTATAATACACCGAACACAATATCCATTATGGGTACTACGTACGTACTATATACGTGTGCCGAATAGTGCAAGCTTTTTCACCCTATAGCTCTTCCGCCTCTCTCGACGTTTAATATATTCAAAATTTCAAGAACCATCTCGTACCCGGCCGAATACCTAGTGTATTCGGTTCGGTATAGCGAAAAATTTATGTCGAAAATCAATTCTCGCAGGTTTTATGGTTATTGGGGGTAATTTTCGTTGTTTTTCTCGCACGCGAAAAACAACTCTCTCCACGCTGGTGCCTTTTTTCCCGCTTTTTACGACGCGTGTATTATACCCGAGCTGTATTATGTATCAGCATTTTACTCTTCACCTTTTTTTTTCCTCCGAAACTATCGAGCAGTTTTTTGACAGGGCTGGGGATGGAGAGGGTAAACGACGATGTGAAAACTTGGCATTTCAGGTAACAGTAACTTGCTTCGGAATAGCTCGAGTTTTCTTTGAAATATTGAAAAAAAAAAAAAAAAAAAGGTTCCATCGAAGTGGTGAGGGGGTTATTTGACCTCACCTCTGGTTGAACTTGGCCAAAATTTTCGGCTTATTCGATTCGTCTCGGTGAAATCTGATTTTAGAGCGCATGGGCAAGTTTTTATCTCACCCTCTGAGGGCTGGAGTGTCGAAATCTGTTATTTATAAAGTAAAAATGCCATTTCTACGAATTTTTAACCGATTTTTCTCAAACTTGGCACGTAAGTACTGAGCAGGTACTTGTGAAGATTCTACAGACGAGCATTGTGAAATTTTTTCAGATTTTTTAAACATCAAAATAACCTTGAATTTGACTTTGATCGTTTCACATAGCTCATTATTATTTTTTTTTGGAGGGGGGGGGGGGGGGGTCCCACTCCCCCGAAACTTTTTTTTTTTTTTTTTGAAATTTTTTGAANNGGGGGGGGGGGGGGGGGGGGGGTTCACATCACTCGAAACTTTGATTTTTTTTATTTGAAATGTTTTGAAAAGTGTTTCTTTGAATTTGATTTTTTTTTGCGAATTTTTCTAAAATATTCTCAACCTAATTTTTCTGATGGAAAAAAAAATTGGAATACGAGTAAATTTTCAATCAGGGTTTTATTTTCTTTTTTGTTTGCAAAGGGGAAAACCGGAGAATGAATAGTGCTTTGGGGTATAGAGAGAGTTTCGACCAAATCCACTCCAACAGGACAACCATGATGAGGAAGAATTTGGGCAGAAATTTTGGACCCATACCTATCTTGGGTATTTTCGAGTGTAGAGGCCAAAATTATGGGAGTGAAAATTTTGCAATTTTCTTAAAAGATTTTATGAAGCCGGGAAAAGCCCTCCTCCCCTCCCAAAAAATCAAAAATTTCGAGCCATATTTTGTCGAGTTATGAAGTTTCAAAAATTTTGAGCAGGGGCTGATTTTGTAAAAATTTCGAAGGTACATTTGCCATTTTTCTACAAAAAAAGGGGAAATTTAGTCCAAATTATACCTCAAGAATCTCAAAAGCATTGAAATTGAGGCAACCAACATTGTCGAAAAAAAAAAAAATGACCACTCGTTGTTGCACAGAGCACGGACAGATACGTCACAATTTCCACGAAACTCTCGTGGGAAGTATGGTATTCACGGGCGACACACGAGCCCGTGAACGTCGTACTTCTCACGAGAAAGCCGTGAGGAATATGAGTATTTGAACGGGCTCAAAACGACGCGATACCGACGATGAAATCCTATTTTTTTTTCTTTTTTTCCTACCATCTCCCACCAACTCTAACCGTTAGGAATTTTAATGACCTAATTTAGACAGAATAGCACATTTTCAGGAGCAAAATGGCGACAGTACTCCGGAAACTTCATTACAAAATGGCCGCTCAGAGCTTTAAAAACGTCATTACTCGACGAAAAAATGTCAAAAAATTTTTTAAAAAATTTCCCAACGTTTCTTCGACTCTGTAGAATTCATTACAGAAAAAATTCGGAATTTGTATTGATATTTGGCGAAGAACGAAAAAATATAGAAAATATGCATTTTTTTCTCTTCCCTGGAAAATACTTGAGCTAGAGGTCCATAATTTTTGACTCGATTTTTTTTTACATCACGATGCACCTGATGAGGCCAAATACCATTCTAATCCTTCTATACTCATTCCGAATGAAATCGGTCAATTTTCTGACAAAATTTTCAAAAAATGGCAACGAAAAAAAAAATTAAAAAATTCTCCAATAAGACAATTTCTCATACCTTAATTCGAATGTAAAAATTTTTTTGATTGCGTTACAGTTTTGTCGGTGGGAAGGGAAGTATCTGCAATCAATTTTCGAACCCTTTCCTGCATACGATAACGATGCACAATACTCGTATAAAACGTGTAACACGATCATGCAAAACCTTCAAAAACTTCTCGATACGAAAAAAGACCTTGTCTTTTGCATTTGACGAACTCGTAAAAAAAATGAAGTAACTATACGATTGAAAAAAATTTACTACCCACTCGATATGTATGAAAAAAAAAACAAATACGCGCGAAATGAACTCGATATCTACATATATTTTACTACAGTGCATTTTTTCTTCGCGTATATTGAAAAAAATTTATTATACTCCGAGATTAGAAAACTTGGAAATAAATTATATTACCGTTGGCTCGCCCAGCCAATCCTACCCTGTACCCCGTAAGTCTTTTTTTTTTTTTGCTCGTTTACGGGTATTAACCGTTGCATCGCATCGTCGCGAATCAATATTCACGCCGGCGAATGGAATACGCAGAAAAAGAGAAAGACACCCGGACGAGCATCGGTAATAGCATAAAAGATTGAGCTGATGAAGTGGGTAGGGTACCTCTCGAACCATACCGCTGAAACGAACGTCGAAAAAAATTGCGATAATAAAAAAATTTCATAGTTTCGCGTCAGTGTCCCGTCGATAAATCTTCATTGTAATTCATTCGCACGTTTGGTTAGTTTATACAATAACGAAGACTCTGCAGCGGTGGGAAGTGCGGTGTACGTACGGTATTTACTTATGAAAATACAAGTAGGTATACAGTGGTGCTAGTGGTGAGGAAGAAATTGAAACTTGGTTTTGCGTTGAAATTGTACGTACGTACTCGCCACGTCGCGTCGGCCAGTGCGTTTCGAAATAACATAACATTATACGGTAAGTAAGTATTTCGTGTAACGAGAAAATTACCAGAGTATTATTTCTGAAAAGGCTATATTATAAGCTTTTATTTAACCTTATACGTACACAGGCTATGTTTGACTTTTTTGAAGTAGGTTAACGCGAGGCTAATATTTTTATAAATGTTTTCGTTGTGTACGAAGTACGAACGCGTTCGAAACGAGTAGCGTGTCGGTGTGCGTGGTCGGTCCACTTCGCTTTTTCCCCAAATAATATAGTGTGACTTCGCTTATCTTTGTATATACAATGCATAAACGGAATGCCAGCGGTGGCTGTGGTGTGTACAGTCGTGTTGGCAAAAGAAAAAGCTCTATTTAATGCGAAAATTAAACGACCTTAATAAATTTTAATTTTTACAAGGCGTAAAAAGTCAAGTCGACTCTCTCGCGTCGGTTCGGCTGCAGCAGGTTTCTTCAACAAGTCGACTCGAGATTTCGATTTTCATTTTTTTTATTAGACGCTCTGGTGTGGCCGAAAGCGGGTCATTAGGTCTATGCTGGATGCCTGAATTTTTATGATACTCAGAATGTCTCCGCGAAAGATGATTCTACATAAAGCCCTCGGACGAACTATTAACTCGTTCTCCTTCCGAGAGCTGCAGAATAGAAATATGCGATAGCCTTCGAGGAAATGACAAAAAATTTCAAAAATTCACAAAAAGTCTGCAAAAAAAATCTGAAATGCTGAGAAAAATCTATTGAAATTTCGTAAATTTCCTGGGAATTGAAAACATTGACCCCCTCTTCCCCCTCCTCTTCCCAAAAAACTTCAAAATTCAATCCAATTTTTTTGAATTTTGGAAAAATTTCAACTGCACTGAAGGTTGGTAAAAAAAAATCATAATTGTTATTTGATTTCAAAATCATCCAAAAATTTAAAAAAATTGCAAATTTTTTTTAAAAACCGTTTTGAAAACTTTGCAGAAAAGTTCAAAAAAAAAACAAAATAAGTCAATTGGAATTTTGAGAATTATTTTTTTTAGAAAATTCCAAGAAAACTTTCGAAGCAACAAATTCTTAAAACTTTTGGAAAATTCGAGAAAATCTCTAGGTACTCCCTTTGTGAATTTCACCTATTTTTTATTGTTTTCAAAATTTTATTAAAAAAATTCAAAAAAAAATTCAGTAACTCGCAGGAGGTTGTTCGATTCTAGAAATTTCATCTTCAAAAATTCATCCGAAAAATTACAAAAAACGTGGAGAACTCAGCTCATTTAATTTTTAAAATTTTTCAAACAGTTTTCAATACTGGTAAAATTTAAAAATTTAAAAAATTTAATTTTCTTAATAATCTCAAAAAAATCTCGAAAAATTTGTCAAATTTATTTTAAAAAATTACAAAAATTTACAAAAAAATTCAACAAAAAAAATCAAGGAAAACTCGATGAAAATTTCAATAATTTGATGTAAATTTTACAATTTTTTTCAATTCCACAAATAAACTCCGAAAGATTAATTTTAAAAAATTTAAAAATTTAATGAAAAAAAACTTACGACGACAAAATGTCGGAAATTCAAAAAAAATATCGCAAAAAAAATCACAAGAATTCAAACAAAATCAGAAAGTTATTTTCCAATTGGGCAATATGAAGAGTAGAAAATTCACTAAATGATTGTGGGGGAAAAAATTAGAACTTTTTCGGGAATCCTAAGAATTAAATTTACGAGCCAATGTATCTGCTTTCGTAAAAATTCAAAGTAATCAAAGAAACATTTTCGAGCAAGATTTTAAAATAGATCATTTCTAGAAAAAATCTAAAAGATTTCAACTTTTGAAAAAATCAGCTCAACTTGAGCACACGTACACAGTAATCTTTCCCATACATAGATGAAAAAACTATACATAATAGGTAGAATTATTCATCATTACCATTATTCATACTGCTTATCCATCTACGCCGTCAATAGTTTCGTTTCAATTTCAATACCCTTCGTATGTACATCTTCATCAAAACTTACCTAAAACAAAAAAACAAACAAACTCGTTACAACAAATTTATAATCAGTAATTAACAAACAAATAAGTATCGCACGACGAGAAAAACAAAACTCCAAACTCCAATAGCTAAGAACATCTCTTTCTTTCGACGACGTCGACTTTACACGAAAAACTCGTGCGCTTTCGAGGCAAACTGCAGAGTAAAAAAAAAAGAAAAAAGAAACCCTCTACTAATCAAACTTCGCAGTTTGTACGTTGTTGCCATGTTATCGCACAACAGACGAATAGCGATTTCGACGAGACGACCTATCGCCGAAGCAAACTCGACTACGGGCTTGGTAAAAGTTTGCGTTTTAAAATATTGGAAATTAACTCGGTACACAAGAAGTTTATTCTAAAAACTCTCGTAATACACGAGTCAACATTGGAAATATTTAAAGAGTAACAATTAACCCGAACCGAGAGTTTCGTGGAGAAGCAGACGCGATTTAGCATTAGTCAAAGAAAAGCGAGATTAAATGCTGATTGACTTAACGAACCGAAGAAGAGAAATCCGTAACCTGGGGTTTTCGTCAAGAAATAAACTTTTCTAAATTTGCAAAAAAAAAAAAAAAGAATTAATTCACCCACGTTTCTCGTTTATAGTTATGCACAAAAGATATTCTTGAGTTGGAATTTTTTATCGGGGGGATCTTTTCCTTAGATTATATTACGCGGTTAACCAGCGAAGTAAAAGTAAAAAAGAAAAAAAGAAAAGGGGAAGAACCCCTAAACGACTGTATTTTTTTGATTTACCAAGCCAAAATTGACATGTACACATGATTTTACGTATGTAAATTCGAAAAGAAAGGAAATTAAATCGTGTGCACCGCGCATACGTCATATTTATGCAACGATTGCGAGATATTTTTTATTACTCTTCACCTATTATACTTACTTTTATGTGGCATTATATGGGGTCATGCGAGTACGTATTTGGCTCCAGTATACTTATAGTAGTTAGGTATCGTATCTAGATGCATCACGATGATCTCATTATAAAGCTTACATTCCCGGCAGCGTAAATCCGTATATTACGTGGCGTGGGTTCCATTTACGTATAGGTAATTCCAACTTCATCGTATTCGTAGTATTCTACATTAAATACGTATTGGTAGATACTACCTAAGTTACCTCTTTTATAATATCAATACACAAAACAATGAGCTAATGATTTTACAAAATGATTTAGCCCGAGGTAATTCATATTCGAAAAATTTCCAACATAATACGAGTTGCAGCCAGCACACCCATTTAACTACCTACTGATTTATGTACATTTTTGCTCACTGGTTAAATTATAAACACTCGTACGAGCCTATATACGTATTGTACTGGCTGGCGTTTGTTTCCTTAACCGAAATCCACCCTCTACAGGTGCTACAGCATGCGTATATTTTACGAGCCAACTCTGCCTTTATTCTTTTTTTTTCTCCTCTTCCATCTCGCCCATCGCTTCATCCTTTCGGCATTGTTTAACCCATACGCACTGCATCAACGCATGGCGGTTAACCAACTTTTTCACACCCTTATACGAGTACATGGAGGCGATTTTATTGATGGCTTTTTGTAATAAACGGCTATCCCAGTGTCACATATTTTCTTAGCACGCGGGCATTCGGATGGTTTATACCGAAGGAAAGGGGAGTAGAAGAGGCGACTAACGAGGTGGATTTCAATTTAGGAATTCATTTTCGTTGCCTTTCTTTTTTTTTTCGTCTCGAGTACGTTGAAGATAAAGATATAGAATGGGGGTGGGTAGAAGTTTGAAAGCGTCCCCTCATCCCCCGCCACCAAACCAAGGCTGGGAAGGTTTCTTAACGTACTCAATTCGAATATCAACTGAAAATTGCAGAATATTTTAAATAATTGAATCAATTGGAAATGAAACGGTTGAAAAATAAATCAAAAATCACGAAAATATATGGACAATTTCAAGAGATTTAGAATGAAAACAAGCAAAAATAATGCAAAATTTGTAAATTTCTTAGAAAATTGAAATTTTAGAAGAATGAAAGTTTGTAGAAATTACGACAATCCTGAAAAAGTTGACAATTTGAAGAAAATACGATAAAATGAAATTCTGAGAAAACTGATAATTTTAGAAAATTTTCAATTTTGAGAGAATTTGCCATTTTTCAAAAAAATGAAAATTTTGAGAAAACTGACAACTTCAGAAAAATTAAAATAAATTGTGTAGATTGAAAATTTTGAGAAAACCCCAAAAAAACATGAAATTTGGGAAGCATGAAAATTTTGAAGAAATGAATCATTTTAGAACATTTGAAAATTTTGAGAAAATTGAAATTTTCGAAAAAATGAAAATTTTGAGAAAATTGACAATTTCAGAAAAATTAAAAAATTTGGGTGGATTAAAAAAATCCAATTTTTGAGGGAAAAGAAAATTTTTTTCAAAAAAGAGCAATTCAAGGAAGCATGAAAATTTTGAAAATATGAATCATTTCAGGACAACTAAAAATTGAAAATTTTGAAAAAAAATGGAAATTTTAGGGGAAAAATGGAAATTTTAGAAGGATGAAAATTCGAAAAAATTGACAATCCTGAAAAAGTTGATAATTTAGAGAAAATGAATCATTTTAGGAAAAAATGAAATTTTGAGAAAACTGATAATTTTAAGATTTTTTGAAAATTGAAAATTGTGGGAGAATTGAAAAATTTTAAAAATTGACAACTCCGAGAAAATTAGCCTTTTTAGAAAAAAATGAAAACTTTGAGGAAACAGGCAGTTATAGAAACATTAAAAATTTAGTTGATTGAAAATTTTGAGAAAATCCACATATTGGGAGAAGTGAAAATTTTGAGAAATTGGACCAAAGCATGAAAATTTTGAAAAAATGAATCATTCCAAGAAAAAAATTGGAATGTTAGAGCTGAAAATTCCGAGAGAATTGACAACTTTAGGAAAATTTAAAGTTTCTGGAAACCTAAAAATTTCAAGCAAAATTGTAACTCTAGAAAAAATTAGAAAAATTATCCGTATGAAGAAAATTGAAAATTTTAGAAAAATTGAATAATTCGAGAAGAATCGAAATTTTAGAAAAATGAAAATTCTGTGAAAAGTGACAATTCTGAGAAAATGAACCATTTTAAGAAAAATGAAAATTTTGAGAAAATTGCCCATTTCAAGAAAATTAAAACTTTAAGAAAAATTGACAATTTTGAAAAAATCAAAATTTCAGAAAAATTGAAATTTTGAGGAATTTTAGGTACCAATCTTGAGATTATTAGCCATTTTAAGAAATTTTTTAGAACGTAAAATTTTTTGGAAAAATTAAAAATCATAAAAAAGTTACCAATCATTTTGAAATTTTGAAAAAAAAAATTGGAAGTTCAACTTTCATCGTGTAGCAAACCTGTCGACTAATTCAATAACAGAAAAACGAATTCAAATAAGACGAGATAAGCATTAAGTATCATGCTAGGGAAAGACCTATATTAAAATTTCGTTCATTTTTGCGCCAAGAATAAATTTGTGGAGTACCTCTAGACGGTTACTCGTTTCATAAAACGAACAACTTGGAAAACAGTCTGAACAAATATCGAGTGGGCATAATAATACGTATCGCACGCGCGTAAAAGAACGCTCGGCAAAGGCTCGGGCACTTAGCAAAAAACCCAGATTGAAGAGCACCATACGTCGAAAGCAACTCTCGTCAAAAAACTTTTCATCAGCAAACGAAAAAAAGAAACCTCCTATACGTAGGTATCCTTTACCTCACCACGACGATACACATATTAATATTAAGTACGCCTGGCGTTCTTTTTCCGCCTTCTCATCCACCTCAATGTTTCTTTCTGCGTGCGTTAAGCTAGCACGACGAACGAGAGGGGGGTGGCGAGGGTGAACATTTGTATTTCATGAAACTATACGCATACGTTCGCGTATAGAGTCGCGACGACTTCTAATATTAATATTTATTACGTTACGGAACGCGCTACTGTGGTCGCATCGTGGCATCGTCGTCGCGTCGTCGTGCCTTCCCGGAGAGGCGGCAGCTTCGATATGCCAGTTAAAATAACGCTATTAATATACGTATCGCGTCTTCGATCGTTTAACGATAACGAAATTGTATGCGGTACACAAGTGCACAGATCTCGAATCAAATATCAATCGTTTATATTCGATTAGCATTTCGTACATGCGAGCACACAGTCTAGGGAGAGGGCTGTGCTGTACGAGCCGATGTCGTGTGATAAATGTAGTCACCGCGAGAGACGAGTAGGGCAGAGCGAAAATTGCAATATGGCCGCACGAGGAGACGAGCATACGTGTACTCTTTTTGTAGGCGCCATATGTGCATGTCTGTCGGTATAGCTAGAGCTGCGGATACGAGCCGGCGTGAAAATTTTAATATTCAGTATCGTACCAACGGATACGTGATTAATGGAAGTATTCGACTTCGCGACGCAATTTGCTCTTTCTTGTGTAATACCAGCATGCTCGACGCATGGTATGCTGTAGGTACTTGCCCGTGTAGCTACCGGAGACATGTGCCGACTGACTCGACTCCCAATATATTTTCCAACGTACGGCTAATCGATCATAATATGTACATGGTAGTCTGTAAAGAACACATAAATCGATCCGGTCGAATGATGAGCAAACCAGAAGCAGGTCTCTGTAAGGTGGTCTGCCCAAGGCTGAAGCATTTCGCTCAATCGTCCACTCAAGATTTGTTAGATCAGCTGCCACGCCACGCCAGTCACCAGTCGACTACATACTTTTCAATCCCATATCCACCGTACGGTAGCTCCTGGCCTGCGGTCTGGTCCGAGCTACGCGTATTTGGAATTCGACGCTTATACGGTGGTATCCAGTCTCGGAATTCTTCCCTCTATATACGTACGCTCATCATGCTCATCCGAGATACGGTATAAAATTTCCATACGAGTCGGCCACAAAATATGGAAACATAATACCGCGCATAATTTCGTTATTCATCGTTTAATCCGGCCACGATGATGCCAGCGCGCGCCGCCGTACGCCATACAATAATAAAATTATCTAATCAAAATATTAAGCAATAATTCAAACCGTGGTAAACGAGCTCGTCCGCGCAACACGGAGAAAAATACACTCTCCAGTGTAATAAAATTAAAAAAAAAAAAAAATGAGAGAAAAAAAAATGTTTATAAATGGTACCTAACTAATGTTTACTACGGTAATTTATTTGTTTATTAAAGCGAACAACATCCCACAAATTACCAGGTCGGGGGAGGGGGAGGGGCGCGGCGAGCTGGCGACCGCCGCCACCGCTATGCCATCCATATCCGGGTGATTTATTCGATAAACTTTTCTCAGGCTAAATGTCCGATTTCCAAACGGTAAACCGAGCCAATGGTGCGTTTAATTACGTATACTTTATCGTAATTAATATGGTTTTGATTAAAGTCGATTACCGTTTGTATAGGTACGTATACGATCTCATCGTATACTTCGATATTACGTATATGAATTGAACAACAGGCCACTTGAAAATACATCTGGTTTGGTTATTCATTGCTCCCTTCGTCGAGGTGCAGCAAACCACGCGGTTGTTATATTCTCGATTGAGCGGCTCCTGGAAGGCTTGTATGTTGTTTTTTTTTCAGTGAATGAAATTATAATACGCGTATGTACGTACGCGATAAGGGGGCTCGTCTGTAATTTTTTTTTTTTTTTTCAAAGTTTCGGTGTCTGGGTAGAAGATCTGTGTTTATACGAGATGGTCGTTAGTGCACCAACATTTGGAGACCGGATAACAAAGCAGATTCGTCGTGTTGCTTTTATAATCGCGCTGATTTTAATTTCCGGAACAAAAGGGAAGATGCGTTGAGGTTCGGTGGTCTAGAATTCGCCGTTGGTTGGTTGTGTCAGCCAGAAATGTAAGGGGATGAAGAGAGCTTGTGGCGTAAATGAGATTGAAAAAAAGCGTGGCTCATTTACCAGGTAAATCAACAAAAGTTCCAGAAAGATTTTAATAATTCTTCAAAAGATGCCAGAATATTTTCCACCAGGTTCCTTTGTGATTTTCAAGAAATTCTCGAAAATGTACCAAAAAATCCCAGAAATTCGTCGTAAAAATTCAAAAAAAATTTTATACTGATATTTCCAGATAATACTTTTTAGAAATGAGAAAATTTTCGGAAATTTTTTGAAAAAAATTTTGGAAAAAATTTTCAAAATTCAAAAAATTTGAAACAAAATACCCCGAAGAAATCATTTCAAAAATTCCATCATAAAATTTTTCACAACATTTTAGAAAAAATTCTCCTAAACATCTTAGAATTGATTACGAAAATTCAGGAATTTTTTTAACTGATTCTGAAAATTTTTTCAAAACAAAAAAATTTCAGAAAATTCATCATAAATCTCACAAAATTGGAGAAAATTCTTCGCAAATCTTTGATTGATTCTTCAAAAAAAAAATTCAAAAATTCCACATAATTCTTCAACAGATTTTAGAAAATATTCTCGAAGATTTCAGAAAACTATTCCGAAAAATTCAGAAAAATTTTTTTTTTCAAAAAATCTCAGAAAATTTTACCCAAAATTTAGGATATTTTCCAGGATTCTATGCGAAAATTCAAAAGACATTTCACTAAGGAAAAGAAAATGTTTCAAAGAATTGGAAAAATTTTCTATAAAGAATGTTTCACGAATTTCTGAAAATTTTCTGAAAAGTTTAAGAATCATTCTGTAAAAATTCAGAATTTTTTCACAACATTGAGAGGCAAAAATCTCAGAATAATTATAAAAAAAAAGAAACAGATAATTTTCCGAAATATTTGATTCAAAATTTTTCGCAAAACTGCAGAATTCCCTTCACAAAATTCCTAAAAAATCTCCATAAGATTGCAGATCACCTTCTTCAAAAATCTCAGAAAATTTTCCAAAAAATTTGATTCAGAATTTTTCGCAGAACTGTAGAATTATTTTTACAAAATTCTAAAAAATTCTTCATAAAATTGCAAAGTGTATTTTTCGGAAATCTCAGAAAATCTTCCTAAAGAGGCAAAAAAATTTTGCAAAATAAGAAATGCAGTTTTCTTCAAAAATTTCAGAAAATTCTACACCAAATTCAAGACTGTTTTTGAGAAAAGTGCCTGAAAAAACTTCTAATAATTTGAGAAAGCTACTAATTAAATGGCAGTATTTTTGAATAGGTAATAAAATTTTTTATAATTTTTCAAGAAAGTTTATAACATTTTCCTGAGAAAAATCTACGAAATGGAATCAAAAAAAATTAAAAATTAAAAAGAAAATTCTCCAAAAGATTTGATCCAGAATTTTTTGAAAAACTGCAAAATTCTCTGGTCATGACTCTAGAGAATTCTCCACAAATTCAAAAAAAAATCACAATAAATTCCTCAAAAAAATTCTAGAAAATTTTTCAAGAGATTTCAAAGTTGTTCAGAAAAATTCCGAAAATTCTCCATCAAATTCCAGTGGCTTTAAATGTCAAAGATGAGCAAATTTTTTCAATCATAAAAATTTCGAGATTTTTCCGAAAAACTTCGTAGCATTTTCCAAGAAAATCTCAGAAAATATATCAAAAAATTCTCAAAAATTTCAGAAATTTCGCCATAAAAGTACAAAGTGTTTCTACACTTCTATTTTTTGCCAAAAAAAAAAAAAAACATAAAATATGGAAAAATGTTTTAAAAAAAGGAGAAACTCTTGCTAAAGAGTCAAATTTTCACCCCCTTCCCCACCTCCTCGTTTTATCCTCGAACTATCAAACTAATCAGAGCTGAAATCCTTCCAACCACCCCACTTCTTCCTCATCGCCCAAAAATTTCTCACGCACGCAACAAACACCGCGTCTCTTTTCAGCAAAAAACCCATCTCGTCAAACGGAAAAGCCGCGGCACAAAAAACCCTCCAGCAGCACATACAATTGGTATCGTACGTAGGCAGAGGCACACATAGGTGGATACGTGTACGTATAAATCGCAAAGGTAAAAAGGAAACATTCTTCGGCGATGCTTGGTATACACAAATATATAGTATTGTACGTATTTATACATCGTACACGTAACCGTATCCTATACATATCCTACATACAAAGCACACAAACAGCACCAGAACGGGTCTGGGTAAGGGTAGGTGGAGGAGGTATAGATGAAAACGGAAGTAAAATACACCCATTACGCATAAATAAAGGGGGTACGCGATAATAAATTAATGGGTAATTCTTGTATCGTTAGGTAGCGCTTGTCTTTCGACTCTGTAATACCCATTAATCGAGCACAGCGCTATAGTAAACTTTGATTCTAATGAACTGAAAAGCTGCCGTGTGTACTGTGCGGTAATAAACTTATAGTAGGTATAGTATGGCGAGGCGTGGAATACGTCGGGGGCGCGCTCTATTTTCGTTAATTTGATTCGCAACGCAGTGCCATGCCATCAGCCGAGGCTCGTTCCGAAGCAAGGATTAACAAAGTATAGGTACGTACACGCTCTCGAATGTATTTATGCTTGTATGTATGTATGTACCTTTGCAAAGGAAATTTTATCCATACCTACTCTCAAAACTCTATGCATTTGCGAGCTTTGCAAACTGATGGTGCACGAAATTCAAAGACGGTATATCGTCGTCGCGAATCATGTGAAAATAATTAATGACGATGTACCTACGTACGTACGTATACGTAAACGAAATATACCATTAGGTAGCGCATGGTACAGTAGGTACACTGTACGAGGACTTGACGCGACGTCCAACTCGGGATAGTTGCACTATTTGACAGTTTTACTCCTTCTCACTCTATACCACGTCGTACACTATATACCTACCTACCTAAATAATATTCAAACGGTATAAAACATTTAATTATACGGTGTAAAATTACACCTGATACAGTGATGTTGCGTGACCGACCTAACCCCCTTGTAAACTTTATTATTTATTTCGTATTATTCGCTTTCTTTTTTTCTTACGTTTTTCATTTTCGAATTTCAATTAACATAACCGTTCTCTTCCCTCTTCTTTTTTTTTTTCAACTTTCCTACTCAAAATGATTTTTACTTCGATGAATCTGGACGCGCGTACACGTAAATAAGCATTTTACACAAAAAATAATAACAATAATAACGCGTATACGGGATTTTTCCACCGTGTAATATAATTTCCCAACAACGTATTTAAAGAAAAGCTGCGTTACAGTATACCTACGACGACGTCCAATGTTGTTAGAAAGATTGAAGCGTTGCGTGTTGTATAGCTACAGCTATACTATACCAACTTAACTTGTACACGTAATTTCGCGCAAAATTACATCGTCGGGTATACCCAGTCCGCTATACCGTGTTACGAATAAGTACAATGTGAGATTGAAGGAAGACTGCCACCGTATACCTACGTATATCTATGTAGGATGTGCGCAAGTTGCTCCCAAAAAGGTCGTTTTGTAGGTACTTTGATATGCGCCTCGTATTGTACATATTAAGTCGACTTTATTAACTTTGGTGCTCGGTGCCTGCTTCTACTAACCTAGATACTTCAAACGAGTGTGCTTTGTGCGTTCGTAGGGTACATTTTTGTTCGTACATATAGGCTGATCATAAGTAGGTATATTCGAGTTTAGGTAAAAGGATTTTGTTATTGCTTGATTTTCAAGATCGAAACTCGACGAAATAAATTTTCGATTTTGCAGTTAATTTTATATGGTAGCGATCGTAGGTAAATGAAATCGCGAAAATTGTCAATTTTAAAGACATTGCAGATTTCACGAAATTCGTCAAAATCGTCAATTTTACAAGAATGGTCGAATTTATAAAAATCGTCAATTTCACAAAAATCATTAAGTTTACAAAAAAAATTATCAATTTTAAAAATTCGTTAATATTGCAAAAATTGTCGATTTCACATTAAATCATCAATTTGACGAAAATCGTTGATTTCACAAAATTTGCCAAAATCATCAATTTCACGATAATTGTGAATTTCACAAAAATGGTCGAATTTATAAAAATCGTCAATTTCACATAAATCGTCAATTTTTACAAAAAAATTGTCAAGTTTGAAAATTCGTCAATGTTTCAGAAATCGTTCATTCTACCAAAATCGTTAATTTCAAAAAGTCGTCAATATGTAAAGCTCGTGGCTGTTATAGCAGCAGCCACGTACATCAAACCGCCAGTGCTGCCACTATAGGCACGGAGGGCCATCCCTACCCGTTACAAATATTGCAACGATTTTGTCGATTTCACAAAATTCGTCAAAATCATCAATTTCACAAAAATCGTTAATTTTTCAATAAATTGTCAATTTTGAAAATCTGTCAATACTTCAAAAATCGGCAATTTTACAAAAATCGTCAATTCACGATAATCGTGAATTTCTCATACGATCGTCAATTTTACAAAAATCATTAAAATCGCTAATTTTGAAAATTCGTCATTATTGCAAAAACTGTCGATTTAACAAAATTCGTCAAAATCATCAATTTTATAAAAATTGTCAATTTTACAAAAATCGTTAATTTTACAATAAATCGTCAATTTTGAAAATTTATCAATTTTCAGAAATCGTTAATTTCACAAAAATTGTCAATTTTGAAAATTCGTCGATAAGTATTACAAAAATTGTCAATTTCACAAAAATCACCAATTTGACGAAAATCGTTATTTCACAAAAATTTTTCAATTTCTGAATTCCATCAATAAGTTTAAAAAATCGTTAATTGTAAAAAATTACAGGTTTTACAAAATTTGCCAATTTTACAAAAATCGTTAATTTTACGAAATTTGTCAATTTTTTCCAGTAGAGCCAGTTTAGAAAAAATTTGTTGGGTATCACAAAAATCGCCAAACTTGCACAAACCCCTTTTTTCAGAGAACAGGTAACTGGTTGGTTTCAAAAAAATTTGTCGATTTTGAATAAATTATCAAAAATCAGAATCATCATAATTTCAAAAAAAAATTCCAATTTTTCAAAATTTATAAAAATTGGAGTTTTTGAAAATTTATAGAAATTTGTCAATTTTCTCAAAGTTGTTATTTTTGAGAAATTTGCGTAAGTTGGAATTTTGTGAACGTTGAAGGATTTCTTTGCCCAAATTGCAGTTCTACGAATCCCTGGAAACTCGTCAATTCTTTAGCATCGATCAATTTCAAAAAGTTCATCAACGTTGGAATTTCTTCTGCTCTAAATAATCAATCAATTTTCAAAAATTTGCGAATTTCGTAACATCTGTCGCAATGGAAATTTTTTAATTTTTAGGATAGTTCTAATTTTACAAGATTAAAGTCAATTTTGAAAAACTGGTCAAAATTGGGATTCGGTCGACTTTCATGAATTTACAATTTCACAAAATTTGTCGCTGGAGAACCTATCAAAATTGAAGGAATTCTATAATTTTCTAAAAATTTGTAAATTTTTGGGGGAAAAGATTCAAAATTGGAAGTCTGTCATCTTCTACGAATTTTCAATTTTCCAAAATCAATAAAAATCAGAATTTCGTCAATTTCTTAACAAAATTTCAATTTTGAAAAAATCTGCTGAAATTAGAATTTTTTTCAGTTCCTGAATTCCATTATTTTCCAAAATTTCATCAAAATTACCAAACCACATTCCAATTCCTCCTTAATCCACCGCATCAACCCCAAAGTACTTCAATTCTCAAGCACCTATACGAACTAAATGTACGCTACGTCGATAACACGCTCGTCCCAATATATACGACGCAGTGACAACGCCAACACTCGCGCAGTCAAGATACTCGTAAGCAACGCAGCTGAATTCTGCATACCTAAATGCATTTTCTATCCCTGCCGTCTTCATCGCTACCCAGATGCTCGCCAATTTTACAGCAATTCATATTTGTCAACTGCATACAAAGCATTGGGAATAGCTGGCCGATCCTCGAGACGAAATTAATTCGTCCCGCGAGCCGGGTTTCGTCCGAATTCTTCGCACAATTATGGTCGCATTGTTGGATAGATTTCACGCCCGACGTTTCTTTTATTTTACGCCACCTCATGCTTATGGCGGTCTGGTCGAGTCGAGTCGCGCACACGATGCACCCTTTCACCTCGTTGACCATTCCGAAAGCACCTCCGAAGCGATAAAAATTACACGTCCGGCGTTCGCAGCCTATACACAGCTTGTCAACAAAATGAATACCAACTCATTAGGTAAAGATCTCAGGCTTACAGGCGCACAGGTACCTGGTACACACGCATAAAGAAAGGCTCGTCTTATCAGCGTGTTGTTGTGGCACTCGGTGCTGGGATACGGCGGTGGCGTCCTTCGAACACCGAGGCGTATTTAAATATACGTGATTTGCGGCTTCAGCCCACCTACGATTGTAGGTACAATATACGAGTATTTATGCGGTATACGCAGTCTTATACTACGCACACTGTACGCGTATAGCGTACACCATATCTAATTAGAGGCGATATTGTACGTGTATAAAGAGTGGTATCGAAGCGCTCAGCTCCTACTCCATCGTCTATCGCGCGGGTAAGGTATTTTCTTTCAGCATTTACAACTACCATATAAAGCATAATAAGTATGGAAAAATAGTCGTCCACGTCCGCCCCGCACACTCTGATCGTGTTTCTTGGTCCGAAGACGAGCGGCCAAGGGAAGCGAAAAAACAGTGCTGGATAATTAAACGACCGCGCAGCCAGACGAGCGAAAGAAGAGCTTTGTAAAGTGCTACATAATCACACCATTATGTTGGCTTACACGCGCCCGTCTCTCGCATTTGCTTTATCTGCTCCACACTACCACATACGTTTCTTCAATCGAACCAGAAAATTTAATTTAGCCATAGTACGTTGTCGGCATCAGTGAGAAAAAATCACTCTGTTCTAATTTCTTCTCTCGTTTCAATGCGATGCGTACACCAAATACTTATAGGTCTCGGTTACACACCGATGATACTTAATCGAATTTTCATCTTCTTCGCCCTCACAGCCCTCGAACAGCTTTTATACGTTCGCGTGGATTCCTTTCGCCGAGTGTTGCGAGCCAAAGTCACGATGACGTAAGCCAGAACACGCCACAAGCAGAAACACGAACGTGCAACGTTAGGCATGTGGGTGTACGGTTGAAATTTAATCCGTCTCCGATTCACGAATAACCTGTACCATTATTGTGACAACTCGTACTCTATTCCAAGTACTCGGTACGCCGCGAAAAATCCGGGTCAAGAATCTCGCCGCGGTTTCTCCAGGGGTAGCCAAAACCGATCACGGCCTATAAAACCATCGGACAACACCTCTCTATGGATGCTTCCCTCGCAAACGATCAACGTATATGGTAGTCACATGCAATCCTCGGCGTCTTCGGTGTACATGGCGGTTCATATATATGTACCTCGTTCATTTAGTATCCTCACATATACAAATATTACTCTTCCTCTGCGCGCCATACAAAGGTCAAGAAATCCTCTGGCTCGACTCCAATCCGAATATTTACTCGGTAGCAGATAACAACACGTCACGTTTCCTTCTTGCGTCTTTCACGTCATTAAAAAAGAAGCTGCCACGAGTAATTACCATATTTCGGGCTGCACGTACCCCGTTTGCCCTTTTTTTCCATAGCTCGCGCGCTTCTAAATACATAAATTCCGCCGATAATCGGATTACCAGCGGATTTGACGAATGAACTAGTGTTTTAAAAATCTCCTCCGCCCCGAACAAAGCGGCTCGCGAACCTTTTAACGAATATGCAGCTTTATTAGGTGAAAAAACAATGCTACACAGCCGGTCTGGGTGTTATGGCCGAATTTCCTCAGCATGAAGGGGATATTTGAATGATTAAACGAGCTGTATCAGCAGCTGGGTTTTGGTTTTTTGACGCAGTGTTGCCACAGTATCTACATTTGCAAAAAAAAACTGAAAAATCAGCAAATTTCAAGAATAACTGACCACTTTGTTAGAAGATTAGAAAATTCCAAAAAATTCCAAAAAAATTTCAAAAATTCCAAAACTGCAATGTTCTGAAAAATTTGCAATTTTTCAAAATCAAAAAAAAAGAAAAATTCCAAGAAATTTACAATTTTTGAAAAATTAACAAATTTTGAAAAATTTAAAAAAAAAGAAAAATTCCAAGAAATTCACAATTTTTGAAAAATTGACAAATTTTGAAAAATTAACAAATTGCAAAAAATAGATAAATTTAAAAAAATTGACAAATTTCAAAAAAATGATAAATTTCAAAAAATTGAAAAAATTTGAAAAATTGACAAATTTTGAAAAATTGACAAATTTTGAAAAATTGACAAATT
>FIZT01039494.1:0-15948 GCA_900065295.1 Paracoccus marginatus
AATTTGACTGGGGGGACTAACCCCCCCCCCCCCCCCCCGCAGCGACGCCCCTGTTATTCGTACCCTTTGATTAGAAGAAAAGAAGAAAATCTTACTTAAAAATGTCTGTGTGAAATATTCAGTCGTAATTTTCAACTTTATTGCTGATTCTAGGTACATTATACGTATGTGTCTCTGTCTACCTATACGATTGCATGACGTGACGTTTGATTATCAATGCAACTAGGACTCTAAAATACTGGGTATGCTAGACCGCCATCTTTGGGCACAGAACGTCCGATGAGTTCGGGAAAAAATAGTCGTAGCGTCGTGGGGTTGAATCCGAACTCATCGGGCGTTCTGAGCCCAAAGATGGCGACCCAGCATACCCAGTATTATGTAGCCCTAATGCAACGACCTCATACAAACTATTGGATAAAGCGACGAAGTGGCATGCGGTGTCATTATGAAACAGATGATAACGCGTTATTTAGGTTATGTAACGAGTAGGTTCGCAAACGTGCTAGGGAAAGAAGTGGAGTGAAGGATGTCAGTCTTACGCATACATGTAGGTTAATATTACGTGAAAAAAAGTTGAAAAACCATCAATATACCTGATCATCGGCATCATCGTCCGATTCGACGATGGTACATTTTCCCCCTTCAGATTCATCGCATTTGAATTTGAAACTGGAAACGGCGACTTCGAAGGTTCAAATTTTACGCGGCATGTGCTGGTAATTGAGATAGACACTTCGATAGTGTGGCTAGGCTGTGAGATAAACCGACTGACTATAGTGAGTATTATGCGGTAGATAGTCGCCTATTATATAGGTAATACGAGATTAACGCAACAATCTATGGTAAAGGACAATGCCGAACAAATTTTCAACGCTGTAACGTTTGTTTAATGAATTGCCACCGCGTCTGCGTCGCGTCGCGTCTTTCATGTGAAATGACAAATGTTATGTTGACAGGTTGCTCGAAAAAGATTGAAAAAAAAATTTGACAACAAACAAGATACCTAGTATACCTATACGAGCAATCACGGAGTAAAAACAAAAATTATTTTTACCTGATTATATGGGTATCGAGGTAGATTAATTTAATAATCACGCGCTGGGTAATTTTCAAAGAGAGAAGGAGACAAATCTAATCCAAAACAAGTCCTAAAATTACAGGTACGAAATAACAAAGAGAAACAGGATGTTAATAATTGGAGGATTTTGATACGACGAGGGCAGTGCGTACACGACAGTGACAAAAAGGCAATTAGCAGTGGACTCGTCAACGTACGTAGACTGTATATTTTGTCCGTTTATTAGTGTGGGTCGCCACTGAGAACGTGGCCACAACGTTATCAAGAAACACGTGATACTTGTACATTTAGATATGTACATTCATTTTTGAATTGTGTTGTGACGTACTTGATACGTTTTTTTTTTTCATGTTCATTGGTATGTTTAAGCTTCGCGATATTTAAAGAAATTGAGATGTAGTAGCTGTTTCCATTGTAACAGGCTGGGGTTCTTTTTAAGAATATTTGGTGAATTATACAGGTTATTCGAAACTAATACCACTATACTCCAGAAAAATAGAATCATTTTTTTCCGAGTTTTGTTGTCGTGTTGTTGAAAATTTGAGTTGTATAGTGATGTAGTCAATGGCATAATTTAGCTCATTTAACGCTAGGAAGTGGTAAATGCCGATTTTTTTGGATTGAAATAGTCAAGTGTTTCGAAAGAAAAAATAAATTATAACTTTTTTCAAATAATCGTTTTCAAAACATGAAAAAAATTCGTGAAAAAAACAAATAAAAAATTCAAGAAAAAATTTATAGGTACCATATACTTTTTTATTACCTATTCTTACGTAGTTACTTTTTTTCAAAAATAGTTTCGTCATTTTTTTTTAGAGTTGGTAGACAAGTTTTTAAATTGTAAAATAATCTTCTAATTTTTTTGAAAAATGATTTTCAATTTTTTTTAGATAGGTATTTTCTGAGTAGGTGAGTATCTACCTGTAGATAAATAATTTATACGAAACCTATATTTTTTTAAATGAGGATTTTTAAGATTTTCAACAATGAACTTTCATACCTACCTTTTAATTTTAATAATTTCAAACTAAAAAAGCACATTTTTTGTTTCTCTGTTTCAGATTTTTTCACGAATACCATACACGATGATGAATTGTGATTCCTGCCCACAAAATCAGGTAAAAAATATGAAGCTTTTTACTTCCTGATGAGGCATCTTCTTCGTGAAAATATAGTACTCTGCCACCTGATCGCAATATGCCTTGAAAAGAAAAAAAAAAACATTCAAATAATTTGTCTTTATTTTCCAATATCATCTCATGTTACATTACAAACGTTTGCGAAAATATTCTTCAAAAATATTCAATTTTCTACGCTTTAATTTCTGAGCCCAAAAGTCTTCGTTTAAAGCTTGAATCACAGACGAATTAAGTCAGCTGATCCGAACACCACCGTAAGGTTATCTTTCTGCAAAATAGACGCCTATACAAATTTATGTCCCTATACATTAAAGGTAACGCTCGAGTTCTTCTTCTATGATGTGCCTACCCACCCACGTTACTCGAAAAATCGTCTCAATTTTTGAACCACATTTACAACACCGCTGGCGAATAAAAACAAAGCGATTAGGATAATCATTAGGTCTTTGAAGAAAATCATAGCCACGTGTAAGGTCTTCGTGCCGGTATTTTTTTTAGCCCACAATAGTAACATATGAACAAAGGGCAACAATCCGACATCGATTAAAATAGAAATAACGCCGCCAATCGAAACGAGTATTTTGAAATTAGGCACAGCAACGGCGATAAAATAGGGTAAAATAGTCAGACCGATTCGTATAGCGTATTCGATAACTACACGACGGTGTTTGATTTGCGAAATGGCTAAATTACTGTGTATCGTATCAAAGGCTACGTACACGAATAACGTATACGAAACGCAAATAGCCAAAGAATACAGCACCAGTACCAACAAAGTAAGGTTATTATCCGGAGGTAAATTGGCCAAAATATTCGGCTCTATTTCGCTGCCGTATTTTAAATATCCTAAAAATCCAAAAGTCACGTATAAAATTGTCGCACCAACTAGAGCCAGGTTGAGCACGCCAAAGGGGGTGGAAAATTTTCGCGGATTTTTCATATCGTTTTTTAAAGGGATTACAATACCGGTGCTGCTAAGGGCGCCTAGAACTATCCCGAAAAATGGCGGAAATTCGTATACGTCGTTGATTGGCTTTACGCCTTCGATGTTACGTTGATCCCATGACAGGTAAAAGATGAGGAAAATATTGACGAAATTGAAAGCAGTCGTTACCATCGACAGTGGTACCAAAAATTTTAATCTTCGCACCAATCCCAGAATTAGCAATGGTAATATGATCACCGACAAAATTACGCTCATCTTGCAATCGATATTGTAATAGTATAAGCAAATTTTTCTCAAATTTCCCGCAATCATTACGAGGAAAACCGCATTGTACATTGATCCGTTAACCACGTAATTGAAATATAAGAAAAATTTCGCTGCTGATGCGAACTTTCGTAAAGGCTTCGGGCCCAGTTCAAAAGCATTCTGTAAGACGCCAGCGTAAGTTAGCCTGGGTGTTCTTAAAATTTTACAAAGTTCGTATTCGGCGTCCAAAAGTAGATGGAGGATGTGAGTGTACAAGAATCCAACGAGCAGGGTGCCTGGAATCGCAATCCCGTAGCCGACCGTTTCGAATGCGTGAGGTAAGGCTAGAATCCCAGTACCGACGATTGATTTGAAAAAATGGCACACTGGACCCCAGAATATAGTAGGGTGGTTTTCGTTGCCGAAGTTGTAGGGCTCGTAAGGCGCTGATTTCTCGACGTGTCGGGTATTTCGAGGGGATTTCTCGGAAAGTTCATTGCGCGATGGTACGTTGATGGTTTGTATCACCATTGCGCTGGGTTGTTGTTGATGGGTTTCTGCTGTTCAAGTCTCTTTCAATTTTGGCGAACTGTGAAAAGTGTTTGAATTGTATGAGTGTTTATTTGAAAATGAATATGGAGATTTGAAAAAAGGATAAGAAAAAGAAAAAAAAATCTATTTTTTGACAAACAGAATGTCCAATTTTTTCTCTGTTCATTTTTACATAGGTTTACATTCGTATTAAAATTTTGAACTTTGAGTAGGCACGTATACTTGAATCTTTGAAATGAATAATTCACCTTACCTAGATCTGAAAGAAATTTTCAATCTCCCGTGACAGCAGTCGCAACATCAACAAAATTCTTGGGAAATATGAGATCGCGAACGCTCTATTTCGCACACGCGCATGCATCAAGTGTTATAAATCGTACATATTATGGGTACGTTGCAGCGTACAAAACAAACCACGAAATAACTTGGTAAAAACGCGAGAGCTAGAGGGATTAAAGGATGAATTCGATTAAATTGTGTACGGATATACCATCGAGTGGGGCATCAGGCATCACGTGCTCCATTAATAACGCTTTGTACAGACTTCGCAAGTGAGCGTGAATGTTGGCTATTTTTTAATCTAACCAACGACGGTTTTTTAATTTATAATAATATTTATCCGCGAAATCATCGCCACCGTAGTGCTTGATTCGAGAGCGCCATATTTCGACGTTGAAAATATACACAAACGATCTAGGTAGTAGGTAGTAGGTATACCTGTTACCGAGTTATCAGCGTAATTGTATAAAGTAGGTACAAATTTTCTTATTCGTCGAGCCAGAAGCGCGAGAGAGAATCTTTTCGAATCGTACTTATCTTCGCTTGTTCGTCTTCGCAGGCAACTCTAAACGCGTTAATCTTGCTCTAATTCTCAATTAAAATGTAAACTCGACGCCGGTACCTGCGTTTGTATAAATCTTATGCTGAATTTCATCTCAATTTCCTTTCTTTGTAATTTCATCGTCGGTTATTTTTTAACTACAGAAACAAACCTTAGGTTTTTGCGGTATCTGAGTGTTGTTGTTAGCTTTTCGCTTCTCTCTTTCTCTTTCTCTCTCCCGCGTATCTACAGCAAAGCTAGACCGAACTTAAGACGAGATAACGAATTTAATAATTGCCCCCTTTTAAGCCGATTACATTTCGAGTTGTACTTTATTTTTTGTAATTAATTAATGCTAAAACGGAAATTAAATTTTTGCCATAGTTTGGTTTTTCGAAACAGTATGCCGAGCTCGTACAAAGGCCACAGGGACGATTGCAGTGGCAACAGCAACGCTAATGAAAAAATAATAACCTAAGAAAATATCGCGTTCGGCGAAGGCAATTGGATGCGGGTCGACGTGTAAAGCTATCTCTCCTCTTGCCCATATAAAAACGACCATATCGTCGAGTACAGATGTTGTTGATGGTGGAAATTAAAATTTTATTGTGTACAACGTGTTTCTTGCTTGTGTTTAGTTCGAATCACATTGTTGAGAGGGTGGGATGGTGAAGAGAAAAAACTGAAAGGAAATCGAGCTCGTGTGCTGAAGCAGTGAGAGGAAAAATATTATCGTTCGATGAGAATATCCGAATTTTTATTCGAATGGTTGTGCTCTTACAATGTTTTATTCTCTCATACCTATGGATGCGTCGTGCAAAACTCGCTGTCACACGAGACAGAGTTGCGGCGATAATCGTGACAGTGAAGGTGACACTGTTGTGACAATATTCCACCAATCAGAGAGAGGCTGTTGAAAACTGGATTTTCGTTGTTGCATGTCGGTGATGTGACAGCGTTGTGGCGTTCGCCGTGGCAGGGTTGTGGCGCTAATGTGACGTTACGACAGTACCATAAAATAGCACTGTTGTTGCAGTGCTGTGGCGCATTTGTTACAGATATGTGACACAATTGTGACAAAAATGTGACAGATGCACAAAACAAACAAACCGATTTAATTACCTATGTGTTGTGGAGATTGCTGCATACTGTGTGAATGAATTCGGTCTTGACGAAGAGGGGACGGATGCGTCCATTTTAGATAGCATAAGTTGACGTATTTTTTCAACTTACTGCATGAGATCTGGACAGACTCGAACCAGGGACCAGTCATTGGCATAGGCGGATTTAGGGGGGCATGGGGGGGGGGGCTTAAGCCCCCCCAAATCATTTTCGAGTACGAAGTAAAAGCGTTTTATTATGTTTCCAAGTATACGAAATTAGCAAGAAATACGCATTTTTCAGGCCAAAGTTGCAATTTTTTCAAAATTATTCCCAAAATTTTCGCCCTCGCTTCGCTCGGGCCATATTACACTGCATATTTTGAAAATTTAATTGATTTAAAAATTTTGCGTTGGGGCTTCAGCCCCCCCAAAAATTATGGTCTAAATCCGCCTATGGTCATTGGAAGCAAAAGCAAAAGCAAATAGCAAAACCGAAAAAAAAACCGGAAAAATCCCGAAAATGCAAAAGCAAAAGCAAATCAAAATTCGTTTTGCTTTTGTTTTCCCCCTCCTCCTAGGCTTTTTAACAACATTGACAGTTTACACTCCCCTTGGAAGCATAAAATATAACAAAAGCAAAACGAATTTTGATTTGCTTTTGCTTTTGCTGTTGCTTTTGGTTTTGCTTTTGCGTTTTCGGGATTTTTCCGTTTTTTTCCCCCGGTTTTTCTATGTGCTTTTGCTTTTGCTTCCAATGACTGGTCCCGGGTTCGAGTCTGTCCAGATTTCATGCAGTAAGTTGAAAAAATACGTTAACTTATGCTATCTAAAATGGACGCATCCATCCCCTCTTCGTCAAGACCGAATTCATTCACACAGTATGCAGCAATCTCCACAACACGTTTGTTCGTTTTGCGCATCTGTCACATTTTTGTCACAAGTGTGTCACATATCTGTAACAAATGCGCCACAACACTGCAACAACAGTGTTATTTTATGGTACTGTCGTAACGTCACATTAGCGCCTTCTTCGTTCTGATTGGTGGAAATTTCGTAACAGTTTTGTCGCAGTGTTGTGGTGCGTCACAAGAATCTTCTGTGACAGCGTTTGCACGACGGGGGTGTTAATCCCGTGCCCGTCGTAGTGAACAGAGTCGGCGAAAGGTAACTGCATTCTCATTTTTTGTTTGTTTGAGTTTTGATCATAAATGTTGGTCTATTTATGTATTTTCTTTTTCGGTTTTGATGAGCTAAGGCATAATTTCTATACGTAATTTTTTAAATACGCAATATTGCGGTCCGTTGTTCGGATGGTCGAACCCATCGATGTATTGTTAAACTGAGTAAGACTAACACAAGCACCACGTTTCTCTCATCACGTCGAAGTACTTACTAGACGAGGTGCCCAGTGGTGAAATTCTTTCTTAATTAAATTTTCAAACGCCTCATTTATCGGCGCTGCCGAATTACCATAAAAATACGAGTAAAGCCCAAGAGAAGTCAGAGGTGAAGAAAAAGTCGCCTTTCGGCTCCTCGTTACGGTCGTGTCTTTTGTCTTGTCGTGTCAAACGAATCGATTAATTTCGCATTCGTCAAATAAATCGAGCAGATTTGGCGTAAATCTTAAAAGTTTTAATTTTCATTAAAATAGTCTCGTAAACGGGACCACAATTTCGGCCCTTTTCAAACTGATGTATTTTAATAGTCTTTGTCATGATACGGTTAAACCAAAAATTATTACCTAGTTATAAAATTTTACAATACTTCTAACAACATCGACTAGAGTAGCGACAAATACATAAGAACAGATTAATGTTAGCACAATATCTTTCAATATGATCAAATAGGTACGGGTACTTTTCGATTTATGTTTCATTAGCAAAAAGACGTGCAAAACAGGCGGCACTGCGTCGTCCATTACAATGCCCATAACAAAAGTCAGTGTGATCATAATTCTGAAATCTGGTAAAGCGATCGCAATCAAATAAGGTAGAATACAAAGTCCGATTCGTAAGCCGCATTCGATCAAAAGGCCATTTTCAACTTTTTTCTCGCTAAATAGGTTTTTCCAAATGGTGTCGAAAGCGATGTACATGAATAAAATGAACGAAATACAAAGGGCGAACGATTGTAGACTGAGGATAACCAGCGATACAAAATGATCAGGTGGTAGATTAAAGAGAACATTGGGCTGCAGGCGATCGCCGTATTTGGCCACACCGAGAACTCCAAAAGTGCAATAGAGAATAGTCGCTGATAAGAGGGCTATGTTGAGTACGCCGAAATAATCAGTGAATCTTTTTGGATTTCTCATATCGCTCTTCATTGGTAAACTAAGCCCGGTACACTCCAATGACCCTAGAATAGTGCTGAAAAAATTAGGAAACTGACTGATATCGTTGATCGCTTTCAAGTCAGCCAAGCCATTGTAATTGGTAGGGATAAAAATGATTAAAAACAAATTGGCAATAATGAATAAATTAGTTACCATAGATAAAGGCACGAGGAATTTTAAATCTCTAATCAAAGCCAGTCCAATCAAAGGCACCAAGACTATGGTCATGATGGTGACGATGTTCGCATTCGTCCCGTAATAATGATCAATAATGATCTTGAAATTACCCGATATCGTTAACAAATACACCGCGTTCATTAGCGATTTATTGAAAACGTAGTGAAAATAGGTCAATAATTTGGCAGCAGGGATGAACCTTTTGCTGAATCGAGGCCCTTGTTCAAGTGTATGTTGAACAATGCAAACGTACGTCAGGCTAGGTGTCTTCAGTTTCTTGCACAGTTGGTATTCTACGTCTAGTAGGATGTGCAAGATGTGTATGTACAAGAATGCCACGAGTAATGTGCCGAAGATAGCAACAGCGTAGCCGACGCTTTGAAAGATGTACGGCAGCGTTAATACGCCAGTTCCGATGATGCATTTTAATAAATGAAAAATAGGTCCCCAAAAAATAGTCGGATTGTGCTTCTTGCCAAATGAGTGAGGTTCGTAATCGTCCAATGTGGTTTTTTCTGATACAGGAGGTGGTTTAGCTGATGGTATTTTCGAGTCTGATGTGCATTGGTCTGTACTGTTGGGTATTTGCGTTCGGCAGTCTTGTACCATTGTATTGTGGATGTTGTGAATGAAAAAATTGGTCGACGACGACTGAAATGTAAATAAATTCAATTTAGGTAACGATTGACGTACCGACGTTTGTAGCGTAAGGTCTCTTTCGGACAGTATCGCACACCTGTGCCTACTACTGCTTCGCAGTGACCTATATGAGAATACACGTGTATATTTCCATCCAAGACAAGCAAATTCTTCATGTACCTATCTAATGATGATTATAAAAAATTGTTTGGCTTTTACTATTCTTTTTTCAATCGCAGAACAAAATTTTTGCGTGCGGAGAGTTTGAAATAATCTCAAGAAATCGTAGGTAGATAAGTACCTATACAAATGCGATTTTTTTTTTTTTTTTTTGAATAACAGAATGGAATTTTTGACACTAGTTTCCTATTTTTTGTTAATTTTTGCAGTAAAATGGACGAGATTTCTACTCCGTCGTTGCGTTGGTTTGTTTCGTACAAGTTCTATATCAAGCACCCATAATGACACAGTTAATATCGGAAATTCCTACCTTTGAATCTTTTCCTTGGCTTTTCAGATAAAATAGTATTTTATGAGTATCTAGGTTCTTCAGCTTTCTTGCATGATCAACCTACGAACTTTCATTTTACACTGACAATTCAACCCGACTTCAAAGCGACTACTTTCGCAACTGATGATAAAAATTTACATTACGTTTATTTTGTATTCGCAGCCTTCTCGACTTAGAAGTAGCTACGAATAGGATTAGCTTATACTTACCTACTTACACTTATGTCGAGATTAATCTTGGAGATTAAAAGTTAACATGGCCGTTGTAGAGATGATGAAAAATTTTCTATAACTGTGTTTATGGATTTTATAGGATTATCTTGTGTCTTAAGTTGTGGTGCATGGAGTGGATTTTTATTCGTGACAAAAATTAAACCAATTTTTACCATGTTCTTGAGAAGTGATACGAATACGTGCTCGTGGCATGTTGGATTCGTTTTTTATTATTGCATTTCCATGTTCTGTGGCTTCTAATTTATCAGTATATTATTTTTGAAAAAGAGCATAATAGTCGACTGCCCGTTCAAATGACGACGCGACGCGCGACGCATCTCCAGGCCTAGGAGGGAATTTAGGAAGCTCAATGAGTTTTCAATGGGCTGATTCGCGTATTCCTTGTTGGTGAGTGTTATAAGCTTCTGAATTCCATTTCATCTTTATTACAGTTAGGAAACATACCTAATTTTTATTCAAGAATATCAACTCGTTATCGAAGTAAAAAATGACATAGGTAGGTACGTATGGAGAAATATTTTATTTAAAAAAATTGAACTCAGCCATAATATTTAATAATATTTCTAATAAGGTTCAACAACGCTGCGCCAAATAGAAATGTGCATAAAAAAATTAGTCCTAAATCTTTCATCAACGCTAAATATACACTTATACTTTTATGTTTCTTTTGAATTAGCATTAAAACGTGCAAAATTAAAGGCACAATTTCGTCCATTAGTACAGAAATCACAGCTCCTAAGGAGATCATAATTTTGAAATCAGGCAATGCGATCGCAATAGCGTACGGTATAATGCAAAGAATGATCCGCAACGCGTACTGTGTGGCTGTTGGGTGTTTCAATTTACGATCTTTGAGTAAATTACTCCATACGGTATCGAAGATCACGTACAGTGTAAGAATAAAAGAAGTACAAACCGATAAAGAGAACAGACTCAGGACGACCAAGGAGACAACTTGGTCGAGGGGTAAATTTAGAAGGACGTTGGGTTGCACGCTGTCACCATATTTGACGTAACCTAGTGTTCCAAATGTGAGATACATGGTACCGGCTGCCGATAAGGCTATGTTAAGTACACCAAAAACTGCGGTGAACTTTTTCGGTTCTTTCATGTCGTTCTTCAAAGGCATTACCACTGCTGTACAATTGAGTGCTGCTAAAACTAAACTGAAAGTGAAAGGAAATTTTGATATATCTGCGACGGCCTTGAAATCCGCTAACCCGTTGTACTCTATGGGAATGGTTACAATGATTATGAAATTGATTATGTTAAAGCAGATCGTCAAAATAGACAGTGGCACTAAAAATTTTAAGTTTCGAATCAGAGCCAACGATATTAGCACTATCATGAAGGGAGTGATTATGGAAATGAAGTTTGTATCGATATTATAGAAATGCTCGATAATGATTTTGAAATTCCCGCCAATTGTTATCAAATAAGCTGCATTAGATATAGATTTATTGAAAACATAATGAAAATAAATTAGGGATGTGGCCACAGGAGCTAACTTTTGGAAGTACCTTGGTCCTTGTTCGAAACTATGCTGGACGACTCCCGCATAGGTGAGATTAGGTTTCTTCAGCTTTTTGCAAAGTTCGTATTCAACTTGTAATAAATTATGCATAACGTGCGCGTAAATACAGCCTACCAATATAACGCCGAAGATCGCGACACTGTAGCCTACTTCTTTGAAGGCGTAGGGCAAAGACAGCACAGTGATTCCGACAGTGTATTTGAATAAATGAAATATCGAGCCCCAAAAAATGGTCGGATGTTGTTGTTTACCGTGAGAGTGAGGATTGTAATCTTCGACTGGATCTTCTCCGTTTGAAGGTGGTGCAGGTGGTTTTTCCGAATCATTTTCTCGATCCGTCTGTTTTGATGGTGAAGTGCATTTGCACAATGTTGAAGCATAATTAAACACCATTTCATTTAGGAATGAGAGCTGATGATTGAAACAGAACGACAAAAAAAAACTATCTTTTCGAAAATGCAAAGAAATGGCTGCTACAGATAAGTTTTTAAAAAATGAGTCCCACTTTCATTCGGAACAAGTACTTACTCGAGATTTTTATGCCGTTTGTCGTATCTTTGAATTTTTTCAATTGTAAGTATTTCGATGTATTGATCATGCCACTTGGAAAATGATTACACGTGACTATTTGATTTTTGTAGCGTGGGATTTGTTTGGATGTACATAAATTTAGTTTCGATGCTTGCGACCAAGGTCAAAATTAGATAACGTGATATACCGATGGTGACTTACTTTTCGTGAATTAAAGACGTAGGTAGTACCTTGTTTATTGTCGCGTGATCAATTGATCATATTATAGAATGGCTTCATTTAAAAAAATTGCGAAGTTTTGAAAATATGCCATAGGCGTTATCTACTCGAGCTTCGAAAAATTAAATCTATTAGGTACTCTCGATTCATCCCGCTATAAAATTTTATTCGTTATTTATGTTGTGTTTAATACGTAGGCGTTTGTACTGGTGGAAGTATGTGTGCTGTGTTTTTTTTTTGTTTTTTTTTTTTTGTCTCAAAACGTATACGCTGAGATGCTCGCGGTACGGATGTATTAGAATTTTATTCATGTTCCGCTGGCTTGTAAGAGAGAGATGCGAAGAGAAAGAAAGTTGTAATTTGATGAAGGGTGTTAAAGTTTTTCCCGAAAAGTGAGGGCATAAGAAAATGGTTGGAGTTGGCAAAATGTGAGTCGAATATACAAATAGGGAAAAAAGTGTATTTCCTTCATTTCGCTTGCTCGCTGTGTACTGTATAAGGATAGGTATACCGTTTGCATGTTTACGTGTGTGTGGAAGTATGAGTGAATACCACGTATACTATACCGGTGGATTGAGAGAACACGCGGAAACGCGCCGAGGACGTTGCTAGCAATATAGGCTCGGTGAAAGGGCAAGCAGAGGCGGGTTTAGACACACGCGGTATATCGAAGAGGAGAGAAAACTCGGAGCGTAGGAAAAATAAAAACTCGGAGCGGACGAGCGTGAAAGGCAAAGGAATGCGAAATACGATTCTGCGGAAAGAAAGAAAGAAGGAGAGAAAGGCGAGCAGAAAAAAAGTGAGAGAGAAGGCATTCAACTTTTGAGAAAAGTTTCTGGCTATGCGGTAGTTGTCGCATTACGTTACTGTAGAAAACTTACAACTTTCAATCTTTATCGTGCATTTAGAGTTTTGCTGAGGATCTGTGCCTGCCTTACCCTATCACCAGGCCCAGCCTCGGTCGCTTCAACGTAACGTACGCCGAAGAGTGGTCGCGGCGGAGCAGCTTAGTGTCGGGGGAATTTTGCCATTTGAGTTTGAAAAGTGTTGCGAGTGTGAACTCAGTTCACGTATAAAGCTAGCGATGCTGTTTAAATTCGGCGCCGCGTCTCATCCCCATATTAGCAGAGAAAATTGAAACAGCTGTTTTGATAGGAATGTACTTTTTTCGCAGAGTTTTTCTAATAAACGAACCATTTTCCAAAAGTAGCCACGACGAGCGTAAACGTCAAGTAGAAGTTTGGATGTTTTTGGTATTTTGGTACCTATCGACTGTGGACCTCATCTTGTTTGAGAACTTACTTTTCTCGTCGGGGTAGGTATGATAGATATAGTTTGTTTTATATTGTCCCATTGGGTAATCATGCGGTAGGTACCTTAAACTTCGGATCATCTTTAGCACCTACATAGATCGAATTAAATTCGCTCGAAGCTTTCGTTATTTCTGTTCTAACGATTCAAACTGATTGCATTGTGGTTTGTGTGATGGATTGATTGGCCTCTCATGATGGTCATTCTACTTATTTGGAAAATGTGAAAAATTGTACCCGATGTGAAATATCTACCAACTATATTTTCGAATTAGGTGAAGGGTTTTTGAAAATTGATGAAACATGATGTCAAATTATCTGTCAATTGAAATTTGAAAAAATGATCACCGAATTGGAGAAATTATCAAAATGAACGAAAAATTAATCATTTTTATAAGAATGGAAAAGTATCTTAATTTCTCATTTCGGAAAAATTATAAATTAATCTACTAATCGAACTTGAAAAATTATCGATTAACCGAAATCGTATTTATCGAACTTGAAAATACCAAATTCGCAAGAAAAATAGATTTTCTGATACGAAATTCAAAAAAATCGCCCAATTAAAAAAGAAAATTTTGTCAAACTTGTACCTAAAGCTAGCGAATTGAAAGAAAACTCAACAATTTGTCTAGATCAAAAAATGTTAGATTCTTGGAAATCGAACATTGTATTTTCAAAAACGCCCAAAAATATCTAATCATCCATGTCCTCATCTATTGTCTATGTGTTCTTTCAAAATTAGCTTGCTACATAGGTAGGTACTTCAATCAACGTCAAAATGCACGGCAATCATAATTATTATTGGGAAAATTTACGAGAAAAGTTATACCCGGTTGTATGTGTGTAGTTAGCAGTTCATACTCATATTCATATACATAAGCGAGGCGGGTAGATAGGTATTCATTGTATACCTACACGACGAATAAGCAAGATGCAGTAATTTGTTGGATGTTTAGATTTATTAGCATGCCGGTAACCGATGAGAAATTCATATTCTATGTATACCTGGCTCGTCGCATAAATTATTTCAGTGACAAATTTACGACAAGCGAAGTATAATTTCTCCCTGAGCGTCAGAGCCCTCTTCTTTTTTACACTCGTCCTCTAGCGCTTCCCGTTTTGCCAAATTTCATTCGTGTACAAAGCACAAGTGAACGTGTACTGCAAAATGGTAACTTATTTATGAACAGCAGGGAGATACGTACACTATAAACCGTGGAAATATACTTCTCGTAAATGGCCTACAAGATCTCGACTCGTGTATCCTCCCTTCATCCGCTCTCTCCCTATCTATTCAAGCAAGGAAAAAAATTCTCTGCTTGGAGTATTCGCAATATTATATTTTTATTCAATTTTACATTTTTGTACCTTGTTTTTACCCTTACAAATGTGAACATTTCTCCTTCGAATGTTCCAGACTTTTCGTATTAAGTCACTGAAAAAAAAAGAACCACCAAGGTAAGATGGCGTGTGCCAGAAAGCATCCTGTATCGCGAGTCGAATGCGAGATCCGCGATATATTTTACCATTGCCCCGTTCCCATACCCTGTCTGTTTAGTCAGAAAAATGAATTATAATTCCTGTCACGTCGAGAGAAAAATTTCTCAAGTTCTTTATCGAAGTCGATTTGATTGGTGCATGTGCGATGTACGATGTGATGTATCGAAGAATTTAAATTAGTTTCATTTTCATTTCTATATCTTCGTATTCCCGATGGTTTTCGTGCAATATGTAAGTACCTATGTAGATTAGAAAATGAAAACGGATATTGGGGGGGGGGGGGGGAATAGAAATTGCGTAAATTTAAATGCTAGATGAATGACTGTTCTTGATTTGGCTTCATGTAAGTAAGTAGGTATATAAATTGTTTCTGCGATGTACGTTGTAGGATACGTCTTCCTTACTTACGATATACGACAACCCAAGTAAAAAAAAAAAGTCAAAAAGATGAAGAGATTGAGGGCGAAGGGGGACGTAGGAAGGAGGAAAAACGATAAAGCACGTTTAAGACGTAGACCAACTCGTACACGTAGTACTTTTAGCTACTAAGGTGTGTGAATAATTGAAAACGCAGTGTACCGGAATAGGAAGCAGGCACTTGTGACGGGTCGAAATGCGAGGAAAAACACATCTTTCGGACGACGAAAAAGGATATAAAAATCGAACATTGCGAACCGCCATTTCGACTTTTATTATAGTCGTCGACTCGTACTATGTCGTTGTCGTTGGCGCAACTGAAGCAGCACTGCTGGTATCAGCATCACCGTCGTAGTCGTCGCTTTCCACTAAGTACAACGACGACGCGACGCGCGTATTCTCTTCGGCCATGTGAAATGAATCGGAAAAACTATGTCGCAGTAGGTTTTTCCTGGTCCTTTTTTCTCTCCCATTCTTTTGCCGTCTTCTTCAGTTCGCTACAACTTGCAAGCCTAATACTATAGTTTATGCTATATAACTTTGGTTTGCGTCACGTACGTCGTCGTCGTACGCGAAACGCGATTCGTATACCATACCTACTAAGGTCAACCAGGGTAATTGTGGACACTTTCCGCAACGTTCAGTTTGCACACAT
>FIZT01039529.1:0-13112 GCA_900065295.1 Paracoccus marginatus
GTATGGTCAAGAGTCAAGTGTAATGGGAATAATACACTCCCATAAATAATATATTTATTTGAACCGAATCATGCCCCTTATACTTTTTACATTTTTACTTTCCCCTTCCGTATTCCAATTTGGTGAAAATATACAAATTAATTATGACTTTCTAATGATTCTCAGCAGCCTGAATTTTAGGATTAAATGAAATGAACGAAATTTGGCCAAATTATGTACAACATGCAAAGACGAAACTTCACTTTTGCTCGGGGGGGGGGGGGAGTGAAAGTCACAAATTTGCCGGCTTGAATTTTCTAAATTTGCTGACTGAAACTTTTTTGGTAAAATTTTGAAAATAAAACTGAAATTTTGGCATAAAAATAACGAGTTTTTTTCGCATAAAGAGTTTCTCGTAAAATCAGTGTGATGGTGAAGTAAAAAATACGACGATTTGATCGTCTCACCCGTCAGTTAATTGAAAACCAACCGAATTCTTCAATAATAATGTAAATTAGTAAAAGTTCATCAACAGGAAACTTTTCTCTCCAAAAAATGAAATACTGAAATTACAAATTTCTTCAAGAAATCCCAAGCAATAAAATCCCATTATCCTCGAAATTTCTGGAAGGAATCCCCATTCACGTATATCCATTCAATTTAAACTCGTTTAATGATCTTATACTTTAATACAAAACGAGAAAAACAAATTGTCGGAAAAGGCAGCTCGGAAGAAACTGAGGTGATCCATGAGGGTAATTTGGGCCTGAGAAAATTGGACATCCTAGGTATACACTAACGTGCTCTCCTCTTCTATCTCAAGTCTTCGATATAAATACATAATGAGAGATCGTTTGTTCGACTATTAAATAATGAAAGAGGTTATTAGCTCGGCTTTATCAAACGACAAACAACGTAGAACGAAAACCGAATTGTGAAGTCTGCTCGCTCCACTCGAAAGAAAAACACCCTCCGTATCGTAGTAATGAAAAAGCAGAATCTGGCGTATTTACACTAAAAACACAAGGCGACACTGATGAGTCACCGACGTGCAGTGTAAGATCCTTTGTAAATAGTTAATTCGAAGCGTTAATTATTTATAAGAACGACTCCGCTGAATCGTTGTCACACGACGACGACGCCAACTACTCACGTAGGTAATCGCAAGATTGCTACGCGGGCGTCGCACCGCTCTGAAAAGCAGACGACCCCTTAGGTACTTATATACGTCACCATCGAGCACATCTCTACCTACAGCAGAAAGGTATTCGCGTTTCATTCACTCTGTACGTACTTGTCTGGCGCGCAAAAAAACAAACTCGTTTGCACTCGTACCCGACAAAAATTTCGATTAAATTTTCAAAAGAGACGCGGACGGACGAGCAGTCGAGAATTCACCAAAAAGGAATGCTCGCTAGCAGCCTTTCGTTCCGGCTACGCGGAATGAAATAACGAGCTCGGCGCACTTATTAAACGATACGTCAGTTAAATTTATGTATTTGGCGCCAATTTGATACGATCATCGATTAATTTCGCCAACACCAGCAGAAGGTACTCGCGGCGAGAATTATTTTAATAGGGTGATATTTCCCAAAGATGCGGGCGTCTCGAGAGCTAGCGAACCGAAACGCAGAGAGGATCCGTCTGTCTTAATATGAAATACGTAGGTATTCGAACGATTATTTATATAAAATGAAACAATTTCCCCGACCGACGCTCGAAATGAAATTGCCAAGATACGCTATCGCGTTCGCAGTTTTCCCTGCTTCGTGACGAATGGTTTTTCTCAAAGAAAGACAATATTTTTAAACCGATGCCGAGTCGGGCCACCCGTACAAGAAGAGTAGCAGATAGTTTCTGCTTCAGCAGATTCCTCTATTATGTATGTATTTTTGATAAAAGAGAGTAAACAATGCCTCTACGTATTTTTCATGTACGATATTGGGGAGGGGACAACTTTGCCTAAATTCAACAAATGAAATATTGTGGATTGACACGTAGCGTAAGTAAGCTCATTATATTCCATTAAGCATTAAACTACATATTACCACCGTCATCTCCCTTCTCCCTTCAGAGGCTCCAGAAAAATCCTCCAAAAAATACACACAAACCAGAACATCTCTATCGAGAAAAAAACTCGAGTCTTAACTTTTTAATACGAAACGAGACCCAATCTACCCGAACCCTACTCCATTTTTAATCTGGAATCAAGTCATTTCATACTAAACAAACATCTCGTTTCGCCAAAGTCGAAAGTATGTTACGAAAAAGTTGGCGAGAATTTCACCTGCATTCCTTAAACTGTCGAAAAATACCTCGACCTAAGTAACACAGGATGAAAATGACAGAGAGGGAACGAACGAAGAGGGAAAAACTTTTCACCGAATTCCCCACGTCTCACAGTTGAGAATTGGTACAAGGAGGAGGAGGATAAATTTAGATAAGAGGAGGTGCCCACGACGAGTAAATCATTTTCAAAGGAATCAATTTCATTTGAAATAAATTTATTAAGGTTGTCGCGAAACAGAAAAAAGTAACTTATCGACCGACTCTTCGAGTGTTTTATTGGTTTAATTCTATTTTGGCTCGGTTTCCTGTTTTTTTTTTCTTCCTTTTGCTGTTTTCCTTTCGACTTCTGTACCCACGGGTTTAATGTTTTATTTCTTTTTATCACCGTTTTTTTTTCGACATTAGAAACAGGAAGAATTAGAAAAGAACCACACAAACAAAGAAATGATGCAACAACTATGTCACACTGCGCCCAAGGAAACATGTATTGTCAAGAAAAATTTTAATTTATTGGGTTACATAATAATTACAAAAACCATCTTCACCCCTTCCCCTCACCAAAACCTCATCGCAAACAGCCCCTGGCAACGGCCGCATTCTTCGATAAAATCTCGCACTAGGTAATTAAACATCTCATTCGGGTCAACCCAGCTCCGCTGAACGGAACCCCCCCCCCCCCCCCCCCCCCTCCTTCTCTTCAATTGAGAAAAACGAACGCAGAACAAACGTGAAAAATAATCCAGTATAATTAAAAACATTGATTTTACACTCGGCGCTGGGTAAAAATACGACGCCGATGCTGCGACCGACCAAGACCAAGACAAATAATTCTCATTTTTGTAATCGAGTTTCCAAGACTGGTAGTCGCGTCGCATCGTGCCCGTCGTCAACGTTTCAAAGTATAATATAACGAACCGAGGAGGAAGGCGCGCGAGAAATGAAGGGCCGAGATGGTGGTCATTCGGTATAAAACTGAAGACCGCACAGAAGCAATAATTTCACCTTCTTTTTCAATCTGCTTACACGATACGGAGAGAAAAGCTGACAAGGCGAAGGTGCACTCGCTATAACGGCGTGGCGCACTGGCAAGAGCGAGGGGACGAGACGAGGCCGCAGAACAAATACCCATAGGGTTATACACGTAGCTATGAATTGATCGACGACTACCTACAAGCTGTAGAAATGGTATACCGGCGACGTGGCGAGTTTCCCAAACGAAACGAAACGTTCGACTTCGACGTGAAATAAATGGCAATATACCGTCGAAAAATTATATCGAATAGGCGTTTGTCGTTGTCGTTTCCCTTTCGCTGTGTGCAGCCTGTGCCAAATTATAAAGTAATCAATATAAAGGAAAAACGCCATCAGCTTGCATGTAGGTGAGTTGAGTACATACATACACATACCTATACGTATGTACAAATCTCTCATCCATTTGTGCTGGGGAATCGAACGAGGTACCAGAGACTTGTGAAATTTTTATAACGATGCCGCATATGTTCGAAAATACGTATACGTAGGAGGTACCTTACATCTTCTGAAAGAAACGACGCGACGCGACGTAGCTAGCAAAAAACCCACAGTAAAAAATTCTCTTTATGTGAAATCTGCGCGAGAACGTGTAGTTGAAAAAACGTGTTGAATTTTCATCGAAAACGACACGAAATATACATCGAGCAGAAAAGAAATCCGGATATTTGCCCTTTACACCCATAAAACGACAGAACTACACGTATTTATACCTATAGGTAGAAAACTGATTCGCTAAAGGTAATTACAGATACTCGTTGTCGTTACGTTCAGAAATCACCTCACAGGGAATTTCATTCTCTATCTAAGCATAACAAGTACGAAATAAGTTTTCCAATATTTCTCAGCCCGATAGTGTTTTTTTTTGAGGAATTCGAGATTTTGCTAGAAAAAAAGCGGTACCGATACGCGTATAAAAAAACCACTTTGATGTTGCGTATTTTGCAGGTTTTCGACATATTTTTTAGTGCATATTTCGTCATATTTTGGCCGTTTTCGGGCATATTTCGCGATTTTTCAAAAACCCCACCCCAAAATTTTGCTTTTTACCATTTTACATTATCAAAGAGGCAAACCAGCAAAAAACCCAGGTAATTATTTTTTCCTTGTGAATTGTAAGAAAAGTAAATAATTTTTCAATTTCTGATTTTTTCACTTCACTAAGAGAATGAATGACTCCTGAAAATTTTAAGCATTACCACGCTGCTAAGCCCAAAAAATCCTTTCCAAGAATACCCATCTCGATGTTCGGATGTTGCATATATTTTGCATATTTCGAGATTTTTAGGGCCCATATTTGCATATTTTAAGTAAAATAAATGCATATTATAACCGCATATTTTGAACTTTTTAGCGCATACAAATCCTTTCTCTATTCATGACTTTTTCACCACAATTTTTTTTTTTTTAATCCAAAAGTTATTTCTAGAAAATTTAAAAATGAGAATTTTCAGAAGAACAAACTTCGGAAAAAAATTGAAATTTGAAAAAAAATTTCAGATCCCCTTATAGTTGGTTTTTTCGAAACCCAAGTCATTTCTGGAAAATTGAAAAATACAAATTTCTTAAAAAATTCAACAACTGAAATTTGAAAAAAAAACTCAATTTCAAACTTGAAATTTTTTAAATGATTTGATTGGATTTTTTTTTTTAAATAAAAATTATTCAAAGAGTGAAACTTCAGAAAAAATTAACCGTTGAAGTTCTCGAAAAAACTATATTTTTTTTGAAACTCAAAGATCAATTATTTAAAAAGAAAATTGAAAAATTTTCACAGCAAATCAAAAAAAAAATATCAACTTTTCGAATTCAAATATTGTACCTAATTTTTGAGAAAAATTAAAACTAAAAATCACAAAAATTAAAGCTTCAAAAAGTATACGGAATGGCATTCAGAAATTCAATTTTTTTAAAATAGGTACTTGGTAAACAGAAACACACCTCTTCTCCAACGCGGCACTACTCAAGTATCGTAGATATTTCTCTAAAAAAACTTCCACATTCGCATGAAACCCTATACACCTTAAAATCTTGGTATCATTTCACCGGTATAAATACTCGAACGAAAAACACCCTACAAAGCACCCTGAACTGAAGCAACATGTTGACTTTTATCAAAACATGAAAAAAAATGCACCTCGCCGAATCTCTTTAGAAACACCCTCTTTTAGCCTCCGTTTCACTCCTTACTATCGACGGTAACCCATAGATGAAGGGCCAGAATAAAAGGTGAATTTCGATAGAATACTTTTTCATCCCTTTTCATTTATACATAAAGCGTTCAATTTTGCAAATAATGAACCTCTCTCGTTCGTTACGGTTTAATGGACAACAAAATGTTCGAGATTTTCAAATCGACACGCGCGACGCGACGTAGCGTAGCCAATGCTACCACCGCCGCGACGGTGGTAGCATTGGCTACGCCAGGCTTTTCTTTCATTACCCGCCGTCGCTTCGGGGTAATGAAAGAAAAGCCTCTGCGTCAACTCGGTAGATGATTTTATTTTTTTCCCGAGCTTTTCAATCTGAATTTTTTTCATACCTAAATTCAGGGATGGCAAAGTTCACGAACATTTAGAACTTTATGTGCGAACGGGAACGCGAACGCAAACGCGTTCGTTGAAATTTATGAGAACGCAAACTTACATACGAACTTAACGGTCGCAGTAAGTACGTATTTTCCACGTAAATTAGGAGGGAAAATGTAAAAAATTATCATTTTTTTCGAATTTAGGGCAAAAATTTTCAAAAAATTGAAAACAACCTTTTTTTGAGAAGAACGAGTTCTCAGTTACTGAACGCAAACATGAACGGGTTCTCATTCAATGAACGCTGAACGCGAACGCGTTCTTTCTTTTCGCGAACTTTGCCATCCCTACGCTAAATTCGAGTTTTTCGACGGGTTTAATGCAAGAGTCATTCTTTTTTCGTTTACCAATTTTTTATTACTGGACTCGCAGGAATTGCAGTCAGTAGAAGCGTGATTTGGACCGGAGACGAACCATTGTGTGAGCTGGTATATATATCAAAATAATGATGAGGAAGTCTCACTTCTCACAATTTAAAAACCGCCAAAATATTTCCGATTCAATTTCACCCTACATTTATGCACCAGTTAATGGTTATTAATGGAAAGTAAAAATAAGTAAGTACCTAAGTTAGGTAAATACGAGAAAAGCCAGAATGCACGAATTTTCTAACAAAGAAAATGGTGAAAAGTAAACATACGTAGGTAATGAGAGCGTTTGGCTTTTACGGTATCGTATTGCCTCACACACGAGAAATTGGTCTCATGAATTTGACTTTGAGGGTACTAAAATCCTCCAAGGCAGATGCGGTAATACAAAAAAACAAAAGGAACTAGGTAGTCGAAAGTCTACACATTTTGGTCCAAAAAAGTGCCATAAATTTCAAAACGCAAGAGGAGAATGTTGCCCCTTTTAAATCTTTAATATAATATCTAATATGCATTGAAAATAGACAACATTTCAGCCGAAACGTTCGCTTATATTAATGTAAGTAATTTTTTGTGTATTGTAAAGTACCTATAAATCCTTTTAGACTTCTGGTACATTATAGCAAGTTGTTTCATACTCAAAGGTCGTTTCTCACGGTTGTTGCCGACTGATACCTTTCACTCGAGCATAAAACAAGAAAAAAATTAGAAATTTCTTCTTTTCAAATGAATAAACTCAAGCACCACTTTGAAGATCCAAACTCGCTCTCAAGATACTCAACTCATTTTCTTTCATATAAATTTTTCCTTAGGTGTTACATTTTTTTTTTTATAAGATAGTTTTGATAAAATGATACGCGAAGAAGCAAAATTAATTTTTTTTAAATAAAAAAGGACCTACCATTATCGCGGTGAGAGGGAGGTATTAAGAAAAAACTAAAAAGGAACTTGCCAGCTGGAGTGTTAATTTCGTTAAATAAAACTTTTTTTCGATTAAGCTCGGATGATAAATTATTTTTCGTTTGTGTATTACACGCGATTCGGAATCGAGGCTCATTTTTACGAGCAAACTTGTAGGTTTTTTCTCTACGACTCGACCCTTATTTTACGCAAATGATCACGCTACAAAGGCTCTATAAAATATTCATACTTTGAAAAAAACAATTTTTCGAGTGGTTCGATCGCCATAACTATGAGAATATTTCCAAGAACAGAAGGAATCAGAGTTAATGAGACATAGGAACTGGTGATTTCTTCTTCGGTTTCTTCCTTTTCAGAGTTGGTGGGGGGGGGGGGAGGAATACTTTAGCAATTGTGGACCACGCATATTGCATACCTACGTGGATAAGTACTTCGAGAAATGCATTCGCACAAAGCATAATTTATTCGAGTAAGTAAGTATTTTGACTCGGATTATGTTTCGCAGAATTATGATTTTTTCCTCCGCCGCGTCATATTCTTCTTCGCGCACAGCTCACTTCTTCGAACACAGTTAAGGTGTGTATCAACTCCGACTCCGCAACGAGAACGAGATCCTGCAAAGCCTCGGGTGTTTCCATAACCCCGACGATAAAGCTAATCCGCTTTTTCATTTTTGCCCTTATACTTTAAAGACGTTATGCAAACAGAAAAGATGCTCGAAAGGCTCAAATACCTTTGCCTTTACACGCGACTGAATTTTTCCGCATTAAGGGGTATAATCACGCCACCAGTCGATTACAAAAGTAGGTACGCGTAATAGACGAAGAAATGTTTTGTACGTACCCTCTTTCGGCCAATACGCAAGGAATTCATGCTAGATGGAATCCGTTTTTTAGAATAATATGCTTATGGAATATCGAGTCCGTTAGAAACATTCAATATTGTATCGAAAGTGAGGGGGGGGGGGGCATCGCGGAAACCGAAAACATAAACGAAGTAATTTAAAAATACCTATATTATAATTGCACGCGACCGTAGCATGTCAACCACTTTTATATATATATAATTGTATATTCGGTCAATTTTCAAAATTTTCAATATTTTCTGAATCATTTGCTAATTAACCAAAATTCTAACTACAGATTCGTTCTCAGCCAAACAGAGTCCTTGACAAAGATTTTCGGCCTCCGAAAAAAAAATTGAAAAAAGGCTCTGATGTACGTTCAAGGTCAAATTCAAGGTCATTTAAGCGGTCAGAAAAATCTGAAAAAATTTCACAGTACTCCCCTTGAGTATCCTTACCTAGGTGCCAAGTTTGAAAAAAATCGGTTGAGAACTCACGGAGATAGAATTTTTGGCTTGAAAATCACGTTTTTTGGGCCCCCAGCCCCAAGGGGGTGGGATAAAAATTTGCTTTTGAGCTCTAAAATCATCTTTTACCGAGAAAAGTCGAATGGCATAAAAATTTTACCAAAGTTCCACCACAGGCTAATTGACCCTCTAACCACACTAGAGCCTTTCAAAATTTTTTTGCCTATTAAAAATTTTGGAGAAGGTGTTTTTATCAAAAAATAGCATGACGAATAAAAAATTTTCAAATCAAAAATTTTCATTTCTGTTCATAAAATGACCAAAAAAAAAATGTGTGGAATTTGACGCCTTGCATACTCAAATTTGGTATAAGTATGAAAATTCTGACCAATGCACCTCATTCTGCACATTTCCAATTAGATGTAGGACGAACGTTCATTTTCGCGACTCGATTTCTATAAGAGCTGCGACATCTGGTGGAAGTTTATGAAACAGGTGGTTGACTTCATATGTAGAATTAACCCAGGACATCTCAGCCACCTGGTTGAGATGTACGTGGTTGACTTTGCATGAAGAATTAACACGCATAGTGGTTGACATGTACGGATATTGCTACCTATATAATATATGATATCTAATGGAGTATTAGGTACCACCATTAGTAAGTACGTTTTCAATTTTTCACTAAATATGTTTAAAGACAAATAGGCTTTGTCTGATCTTATTCCACAAAATACCTCAACAATAAAGTCAATGACTTACTTCCATCGCCTGACTCACACTCTTCTAACCAGGTCATGAAAAGGATTAGCATAAAAATACATTAAAATTTTCAATTTTTTCCAAAAAAATTATACTTTTTGATTTTAGTGTTTAATGCACTCCATCATTCGTCACACATTGAAAATTTTCAACTTACCAAACATCAAAAAAATCGACTCGAAAGAAAGAAGCATTTCACACGTAAACATTCGAAAAAATAATACAAAAACGTGGATTTCGAAACTAAATCTCACGAAGAAAGAACATTAGAACAGGAGCAGATATCACACAGTACTCGTGGTGCTTTTCTTTCCAACAAAATGAATCACTTTTTAATAACAAAGAGTCTTTTATTCCTTTGAGCATTTCCTACAATCTCGTAACTTTCGCCACCAGCGCTTTGTAAAGAAATGAACGTGCCGAAGCTTTGAAAAAAAAAGGCAATACGTTAAAATAACTTTCTTTCTTTTTAGCGTTGAGATTTTCACGCTATATGGCGAGAGATGCAAGATTGTGTGGAAGTCGGTGCATCATTTTTTACCAACCAAACTATGCAGTTTTCCAGCAAAAAAAAAAAAAAAAAATCAACCTACAATTTTATTACAAGAAGGTGAGGAAAGGTGTAAGTAGTTCAGACTTGTTGCTACGTCTTCTGATGAAACAAGAGCTCTTCTGTGGCGAGAGTATCATTTCGCCACCAGCACAACTTCGTCGACATTTTCATGTAATACGATTAGTGTCGATAAACGGTGAGTTTAACGCGAAAGGACGATTTTCTCGAAACATGAGGTTCATAAATAGAGCAAAATTACCGGTTGAGTTTCCAACCAATTTCTCTCATACAATGGCACATACCTAGGTACTGATAAATAAGTTCATGTTGATTTTGGATTGTGTTACATTGATGATAAAAAAATTCAAAAAATCAACGCTAAATACTTGAACAGTGAAATTGTACTGCAAAAATGGTAAATTGACTCTAATTATATTTTGAGCAAAGCAGAGACTTGTTAAGAAAATGTAGTGTTGATTTTTTTTCAGATTTTTTTTCATCTCTAAAATACCCTTGATCGGTGATCAAAAGCTTATTTATGAGCAATTTGAAACCTACTAAACGCCGACCGAGGCATGTTCGAATTCGCCACCCTCGCGTTTGGCAAATCCTAACGCGATCTCAATGCTCTCACTCCAGGCCACACTCTATTTTAACCAATCGTTGTCACGTTCCTGGAGAGAAGGCATGCAATCATCTTTCCACCGTTTCAAAAATTGTTGTCCATGATGCAAATATGTACCGACCCGTCCAGCGTACAGATAAATTGGCCAAGACATTGGAAAAAGACGGAATCGTTTACACCACAAGTTTGGAAACGGCGGAAAGATGAATATTTGTATAGGTAGATCTCCAGAAGCGAAGAAAAATGAAGATTTGTCAAGACAATGGCGTTCATCCCGGATTTGACATTCTATTATTTTGTAAATTGAGAAGTTTGAGCATTCGCTTTTTGCGACGTAAAAACATTGTACTAAATGTGTAAAGATCATCTGAAAAGGCCCACGCAAAAAAAATACAAAATTTTCTATCTATCTCACATAAAATTGTCATTTTTCATCTTCTTTCAGAACAGGGTTCCCAATACTCCCCATCTTACCGGAATATGGGCGAAATTAAAAATCTTGTTGAAAAAAACCACAAGGACAGTATGTTATCAAATTGGCAATCTCCTCAACGAAGGGCCCATTGAGGATTTGGAGTTAGGTATAAATCGTTTCGAAGAAAATAAAATTTATTCGCTGACGTTGAGAGTTACAGTCGTAAACGGAAGAATCCGACTCCAGTTGCGATACGTGGGTGCGCACAGTATCATGAGAAATGGCGGGCTGGGAAGGAGGAGATTGAGGTAGAGGGAATGCGCTTTCTTCAAGCGATAGATCTGTCCATATGGTAATGTATAGTTTAGTAAGATGATAATAATATTTTTCGAATTTTATGCAAAAATTGTGCTTTACAGGAATGCTAGAGTCCGAATCACAGCAAACCTTTGGTATTCCAAAATTCGGTTTGTATACCCGAAAGAACCATTCGGTTTCACTAATGTACGGCTTTCAGATACATTCTTGCTCGTTTGCAATCATGTAGGTAAGGGTTTTCTTTGAACTCCAGCCGCCAATCACGGTCGTACCGCGAATGGGATAAAAATTTCAAGCCAAATAGCCTACTCACCACACCGAAACCTTTTATCAAAAAAAAGAAATAGCAATATGCAAACCGTACCTATCCAGCTTGTTGGTAATTTCAAAGGCAAAAAAAATTACACTTTCGATTTACCATATGCTCGTCGTGCCGTTGATATCGGTACAGGTGATGTTTTCGTGTATGGAAAAAGCCGCGACGAGAGAAAGAGAGCGCGACAGAGTGAGCGGAGCGGAGACACATAGAAGGGACACGAAAGAGGTCGCCGTACGCGTGTACGGTGCGCCAAAGGCAAAGCAGTAGACCGCGGTTTGGCGGTGTTTCGGTGTCACGCGAGCTCATTTAAATCGTGGAAAAAGTTAGCTATGTAACGCGACGAGCGACGAACGAGTTTCTAAACTTGGGTGATTTCTAATCGCTAATATGAAGTTGAACGCGAAAATCATGCGATACCGGCGTATACGCGGTACCGCGGCGCCCTTCTCGCGTATTAATTTTTTAAAATACTATTCCGACCAGCGAGCGCACGTTGCGTTGCCGGCCGAGTTTATGACGGCGACGATACGCGACGGCGCCAGGGGATGACGTGGCGCGGCGTGGCGATGACGGCGGTCGCGGTTTTCTATTCGATACGATACTCCGCACGTATCGTATGTACGTATACGTACGTACGTAGGTATATTTTACTCGCGGGTATAGGTACGCACGTATACCTGCTATGTTCGTTTATATAACGTCGTGAAACTATTCCAGCTGGTATCAGTATCTGTATTTTTTGGTTTGTTATAAAAACATCCAAAAAAATCAATTTTTTCAATCACAAGTAAGAAAAAAAATTGTCAGTTGGAAAAAAGTTACAGAAAAGCGAAAAAAGAAATTTATCCGGAATGAGAAAATCAAAAGAATACGGGCACAACGAGAACTTACAATGCATGAACTGGAAAATTTGACAGACGAACTGCCCCTCCAATTTTGAAGCATAGAAATGAGAAAAGGTATCCTCGTTCAAGCAAGTTGGTATGGATGCTTCTTGCGATCGCGATCCCTGCTTCCAGTTCTTCTAGCGAGCGGATTTTTAGCACCGCTCAAAAGTTGAGGAGTACAGATGGACCCATTGAAGCAGGAAAGCCTAGATGCTCTTTTTTCTGAATGAATTATTTTTCTTTTAAATCTTGAAACTGTGATTTCAATTATTATTTTGTGCATATTTTTCAATTCATTTTCATTTTTTTAACTTTTGTTTTAAATAGAGAATGAACTTTTTATTCATATATTTATTCTGCTGTATTACAGGCCCACGTAAATGTGAGGCTGCAAACCGGTTTGGTGTGATATTAGACACAGAAGACGCGTACCCAGGGGGCATGTTGGGACTCCATCTCAGGAATATCAATCGCTGGAAATACTGCGAGTGGTTCGATTACCATCAGTTGATTCAAAAACGGCGCTAGGCGGATATTCCCGAAATGCGTGATCGAAATGAGCAAAAATCTCGCTTCGTGGTAATTATTTCTTGAGAGAGTAGTCCACACAATAACTCCGATTAAGTGCGCCTTTTAAAACTTGACGTTATCTGATTACGCCAAGATTTAAAAGGCGTAATCGGCGTTATGTGTCGACGACTCTCTCAAAAACTATGTACCTTTTTTTTTTTTTTTTTTTTTTTTTTTT
>FIZT01039556.1:0-10304 GCA_900065295.1 Paracoccus marginatus
TGGGTTGGAATCAAAATGGCGGCTGTCTTTACCTGTATTCGTATAGAGCCCTAGTGATCTTTCCCTACAAATTTTGATGAAGATCAATTTTTCGTTTATATGCAATTGTAATTATATAATGTGTTTGTGTTAATTTCATAGTTGACTATTGATTGATACACCTAATCGAGCATTCTGATCTGAAGAACATAATGAGTTCGTGGAATAATACACCTGGAAGAAACGGTAGTATTGAACTTCTACGTAGGTAGTGTAAAGTTTGCATACTTGATACATCTTTCTATCGCACCACACCCTATAAATAATTATTCTAACATTTGTATGGAATATTTTCTTGAATAGATGAAAATGCCAAAAGCCTTGGTACTTCAAGCAACCAAACTAATCAAATTACAACAAGAACTTGCCATAATTCGTTGTGAGAACAACAAAAAAGCTGCAAAGATGGAAATGGTTGATAACATACTGAAATCATCCATGTTTAAAGAAGCAATAATACAGTTTGAAAAAGAAATACAAGAAGAGTATCGAGCTAAGCAGAAATAAGCTATAAGTGTAAGAATCATTTTTCTAGAATTTTTAAAAATTTCAAAATGAAATCCAAAAAACATACCTATTTGCTCGAGAGGTCAGGGTTCTCAAACTTTTTATTTTTTTCTGGTTTAACCATGGTTTAACAGTAGGAACCAAACACCCCAAGTAATCTTATACCTACATACCCAGGGACCGGGGGCTAATCCCTCTAGGGACGTAGGGAGTCAAAGAGTTGAACAGTCCCAAACAGTTGAAACAGCTCCGCATAGCCTCACTGTTTTTAGGCCCTTTCGTCGGTGAAATGGGGTTGACCATAATATCAAATTGCAAGGAATTTCGTAATGGATACTTTTGTTAACCATTATTCTCATCGTAAACACAACGGTTTGGGCGTTATTCACAAAAAACGTACAGGCACTTATGGTCTATCTATGGTAACGTTTGACCTCCCAGATTCGCAGATGAGGAGTTAGCCTTGGATGCAGGTACGGATGTTAAGTTTTCTATGCTTGCTCAGCTGATCCACCCGAACACTTTTACAGCGAGCAACTCCATGTTACAATTTTTTCCATTTAAAATCGTCATTATGGCTTTTTTAAAAAAAGTACAGTCAAAGGTGAAAATACTGTCAGCAGTGTCAGCACATGCCTTTCATAATGAATTATAATGAGTGACCCGCGAAAAGTGCAGAGCTGCGAAACCTTGATCTTGTAGGCTACCGCACCTATCACCTGTTCGGGCCACTTAAAACGTCATCTTTGAGGGGAAAATATTTCAAAAAAGACATGAAGTAAGTACTAACGAAAGTACCTGTTGTCTTGTTTTACAAGTCTTGTCTGAAACACTTTTCTCCATATAATAGCTATATCAATGGTAATTTCAGTTTTGGTACTCAATTTTGACGTTTACATTTTTTTTTAAAACAAAAGTTACATACGATTCAGTTTGATTCAGTCGCCAAGTTTTGCAAAAACTAGTTGTCAGTGGTACCTAAACATGTTGTAATTATAAGATTTTTTGGCAGTATGAATCATGATCGTTTTTATTCTTTCGATAAAGTTAGTTCTAGGTATAGGTAATCAAAAAAATCAATTTTTTTTTTCATCAAGTTTCCACTTATTGGAGTTTTATTTAAATATTTGTTAATTGATGGATGGATAAATCGTAAATGAAATGAAAAAAAATCAAAGACGACGAGTTTCGAAAGAAATCAAACGATAAAAATAACTTTCAAGGTCACTGAGCTTTATTCGCCGACGGAAAATGATATTTTTATTCATATTTATACAAATTTTGGAGTCTTACGTCTCAGATTTATAATTTTTTAAAAATTTATTAGCTGTTGGTAAGTACCGAAATGAAATTTATTCCAAATTCGACATTCCGCTCAATTTAGTCCCCACCCAATATGTACCTACATATGCAGTAGGATATCATCTGCAGTTTCTTCCAAACAGATCGTTTGCACATTTTAAGAATAAGAAAATACCTGAAATTCTGAACAATATAAATTTAAATTAACTATGAGCCTACCTCTCTTCCAATTTCAGTATCCGAGTAGTCGATCTCTATGCAATGAAAATTATAATTTCCTCTAAACCATAGAACTCGACAAGCCTGCATAAACAGAAATTATTACAGATAATTAACATCAACTTGAACCGAATATTCTTCTTTTCACATCTCATTGTTGGTTAAACTTTGACAAAGAAAAGGCTCAATCTTTGCTAAATAAACTGTATCTACCCCCCTTGTGGCATATTATCATCGCAAATGTGCCAACAATTATGAGGAACTTATCAACTAATTTGAAATTAATATAGGTACACGTAGGTAATCGTTCGATATTTACTTCTTTAACGATATACGCTGCCAAGCACACTTGAACCGCATTATAAAGGATAATTATCTTTTCGATTTTAAACGGAGCTCTGTTTCTCATCAACTGCGGTCCGAGTTTTTGTACAAAGTATAAATACAATATTGTGATGACAATCGGCGAGATCGGTGACCCCATTAGGAACCAGTTTCGAACTCGTGGATCTATCGGCGAACGAAAAAATATACGTAAAACTATTAATTAATTTCCAGCTAAATAGAATATTATTTCTCATATTTGTATCGTACGTACCCGCATGCTTTTCAAATTCATCGAATAACTCGATACTTTTCCATATAAGCGCTGTCATTTGTAACTTATTAACGGGTAGATCGGTGGAAAAAAAATTATGAAACGATCAATTAATCATTTTAAAGGCGCGAAAAAATATTACACGAAAGGAAGTACGAGTATTTTTTTTATAAATTAATAAAAAAAATGGGGTATTTTTACTGAATTAAATTGGTAGGTCATTTCCCTCGAATATTTTTGAGATGTTTATTACTTATCATTCGACTGAATGTAAGCGCTTGTAAGTACATCTTTCATTGCCAAGGTTTTATTGAATATTCAACAGATACTACGGTACAAGTTCGATTGGTCGTTGTTTCGTAATACGATTATTAATGAGGTGCTCGTATACTATTATATTCAAATGTGAAATCTAAGAAAATGGATTTGTGCATGGTAATTAGAGAATATTTACACAGTGTGTTCATCCTGCGATTGCAGGATCGGCCGATTAATTGGTGTAATTTAACTATCGACAGTTAAAATTAAGAATCGTCGCACGGTCGCACCGTATCAGAGAATGATTTTGTTTGCAACATTGCAACAATGGGATTCGGATACCTTCGACGTGATCGATAGATTAAATTCTTATTTGGTTATTTAATCAAAATTTCAAACCAAGTGAGAAGTTTACAGAAACCCCCGTCGAGTTGGAGATGCACTCGTGATAAAAAAGTCATCATCGTCGCAATGTGCAAGGTGACTCGTTTCTAGTGCAGCTGATCCTCTACTTGATAACGATACTTTCATTTTTCAACTCGTCCAAAACGCTCGATTATTTTCGTAATATTAGGACAAAATGAATGAAACGTTCGCAATGATGAAAATAATATTATAATATTCAACAATCTCGCAGCGGTGTTTACAAAACATTCTATCAACAAAAGAAGCATTTCATTCGTGTAAATATTTCGATCATATGATGAGAACGATTAACAAAGTCATTAAAATCATTTCACTTCCAGGCATGGTAGATGATGTACAGAATAGAATTAAGAAAAACGTCGTAAAAAATATAAAAGTGCGAAAATAAGGAAATTTTTCCGGCCAAAGGTATAAAAGTGGTAGGTACGAGCTATCGTATTGAATATACACGAGACGAGACTAGTAAAATGTAGGAAATTATCGCAACTGCAGGTAAATAGATAGGTGGCTATTTTCTGGGATAATTTTTTTGTCTTTTAATGACTCTGTTGTAGCACCGTTGCGTTTATATACTATCACAGGTAATCAACAAAATAACATAACACGCTTTTGCACTAGAACTAGAAAAAAATAAGTATTTAATATAGGTACAAGTACAACTATTTCGGTGAGTTTTTGGCGCTTCTATACTCTTCGTCTTCTTTGACTCGTTTCATGATTTGTAACGAAATACTCTTCGTGACTTCGTTCGAATTAGGTATCAAAAATCTGAAAATGAAAAAAACGTTGATTTAACGCCAGTCTGGGTTTTATTGGAGAGAAGCTTCGTGGCTCCTGAAGTATAGGCAATAGGCATTTGACTTACTTATCCATGTCGGTAATATCGTTCGGTGATCCGTACTGAAACGTTACCAATTCCGGATGCTTTTTGCGGCATGTGATTTTGGCGATTGAAGCCAACGGTCGGTTCACCGTCACGTGTCCGTAATCTTTCTTATCGGTTCGTCTGACGGCTATAAGGTGAGTGTCTGTGGCCACCAAATGGCTAAAAAGTAAATTAGAAAAGAGGTTTTCAAGTGACGAGAGCCATCGAAGAAACGTAAGGAAAATCTCAGGGCATAGCCATCAGTGAGAGCGATGGTTTGGCCTCGGAAAGCAATTCAGATTGATCTTACTCTGTACAGGTAAACCTGATGAGAATAATTTGATATGAATTTTCGACTTCTGGCGCAAGTATAGTATTGTGGGATGAAGGGGCCAAAATGGGGATTTTTCTCAATTTTCTAATTTAACGCCAAAAGTAGATGAAAATTTGGCAGTTTTTCTTACGCTAGAAGATCGAGGGCAGCATAATATTTTTGCTATCAAATTACGTAATTTTGGGTAAATTTTCAATTTTTGGAAAATATTAGATTTTTAGAAAATTTTCAAATTTTGGAAAATGTTCAATTTTTGGAAAATGCTTAATTCCTGGAAATTTTTCAATTATCATTTTTTGGAAAATTTTTAATTTTTGGAAAGTTTTCATTTTTAGAAAATTTTTAATTTTTGAAAAAACCGTTTATTTTTAGGAAAATTTTCAATTTTTGAAAACAGTTTATTTTTTAGAAAATTTAATTTTTTGGATAATTTTATAATTTCTGAAAAAATTTCAATTTTTGGAAAATTTTATAATTTTTGAAAAATTAAAAAATGCTCAATTCTTGGAAATTTTTCAATTTTTCAATTTTTGGAAGATTTTCATTTTTTGGTAAATTTTCTATTCTTGTTAAAATTTTTAATTTTTGGAAAATATCCAATTTGTAAAAAATATGCAATTTCAAAGTAATTTTCACGAAATCGATAATCATTCAAAAATTGAAAATGCTCAAAAATTGAAAATTACTTTAAAATTAAGTACTTTGAAAAAATTGATCATTTTCGTAAAATCGAGTATTTTTGAAACCCCAAAGTTGAGCATTTTTAAAGAATTGAAAATTTTCAAAGATAAAATCATTTAATATACGAGCGATTGAAATAATTTTCCAAGCCCAAAGCACCGTGCTTAATCGGCTATACCCTTTACGTAATTTTTTATACCGACCAATCGTACTGATATCCAGATAAGGTGTATTCTTGACATTTGACCGAGGTAACAATGCGAGGATTGTCAAGAAAAGCTGATAATTTGATTAATTCGTGCGAACTGGTAATTGACATGTCGTCGTTACTCGTTTCTAAGAACGCAGATACGAAATTAAAAATAATCCGTTCGGATTGAATCGATAGAAGCTCGATCGATATTCACCTCCGGGATCTGGTTCGTCGGTGATGGCAAAAACGGGAGCTAAATTACGGTACGGTTTTCCTACTTTGTCGGTGCTGCTAATGTGACGATCTGTTTCATTATTCATATTGTTCGGATTGGTAATGTACTCGACGAACTTCTCTTTTATGTCGGCTGATTTCATTTTCATAACAGCGCTGTAAAATTGATGACGTATTTTTTACTCGAATCGGTTCGGTAGTCGATGTACAACGAAGCTATGGCTATATATAGGTACATGAAACGTCAATTTACCCGATTTTCCCAAAAATATCAGATTTCTCGTTATTGTGGACGGTGCCGTTCATCTGAGGTGATTTCTTCGTCTTCTGTTTACCATTGCCGGATGCCTTTTCTTTAACGCAAACTGGGCAAAGTTTTTCGTTATGATCTCTCAAGTAGCTATCAGCTCTGTCGTCAAGGTACTTGTGGAAAGCTATAAATTTTCGTAAGAATTACAACCTCGAAAAATACGCGAGATAATACTGTTCGTCGGACCGATCCTGCGTACCTTCGTAGCCACCCGTCAACATGCTAACGAATTGGGTGTGTTTTTGAAGGAACGAAGCGACCACCATATGGGTGTATTGGTCAGCTAATAATTCGCCGCATCCTAAAAAGCACAAATGCTCGCCGCCAGCTTTACTATTCGCGGCTAGAGCTTGCCGTTGGCACGATAAGAGACCTTGGACAGCGGTCGAGAACGAATTGGGTTCTTGTAACATCTGTAATAGCGATACGATTACGTAAAACTAAACATTTCTCGAGTAGATTGTATTTCGCCGAGTTGAATGAAACTGACCAAGTTACAATCCAAGTGAAAGGCAGTAGGTGGGTGACCGGCGTTGTACTGCTCGGCTGGACGGCAATCTATTAGAAAGAATCTGACGTTTTCTTCGCCTGAATCGGAAATCACGTTGGTTTCTTCCGAATTGGAAATTAATTCCATTACACTGACTGGTAAACATAGTGCTTGCGATAGTATACTATTCGATTTGCTATCGACGTCTTCCAAGTCTTGAAATAAAATCTGCTCCAAGTCCTTTTCGAAGATGATGAAACATAATTTAGAATCAATAAAATTCCAATGATTTTAATAGGAATCAAGAAATTCACCTGTTTAAACGAAGATGGCGTTTTCGAGTCGTAATACTGCGCCAAGGCGCAAAAATCAGTGACGTCTTCGGCGGTTAAATTACAAGGAAGTAACGAAAGAACTTCTACTATTTTCGACTTATCTTCTTTGTTTAGATTCAATATCAATTCCCTGGCGTTCACAATGATAACCAAAGCTAAGAAAAAAATGAAAAACGGATCTCCTTTTTGAAAATATAAATCCCACATCGACAGAATAACACCTAAATCACAACTGGACGCAAATAACGATTGAAACTGTAACCAAAGATGAAAATAAATTCGTCGTACTTCGGATTACACGTCAAAATTCTAAGAACTCGTTAATCAATTACCTACCCAAAACTTGGCGAATAAATCGGGCGTTACTTTTTTCGTATCGAGAAAATTACACAGCTGAGGATCATGATAGAGCAACAACAACCTCAATAAATGAAAACTGTCTACGTTTCGCGGTATGTACTTTTCATAAATAGCTTCGAATAAATTGTAAACGCACGAACGTGGTAACTTCAGCGTTATTAACGGCAATAGAACGTCGATCCATCCGTTATTACTTTCGTATTTCTTTTTATTAGCCGTACTTTTACAATGAAATGTTAAAATTGATTCCAAATCCGAAAGAACTGATATTTTATCTTCTTCGTTGTTGCCTAACTTCGCTACAATCAAAAGAAAAAGTAGGAAATGAAATGGCCATCGGCGATTGCGTTCGAAATACGAACTTTGAACAGCATACGTACACACGAAATGCAAGCAATCTTCTCGAAGAATCTTTTGTTCCGGTAGATCGAATATATCATCGAACAAATCGATTTTACTTCCTAAATTTTGAACGCCAAGGCATAACTGCCAAATATTGGGACGGGCGATTTCATTGATATTGTCGACTTCTTCGTCGCTACGTCGTAACTCTTCGTTATTATACTCCTCTTTTAGAGCAGTTTCTAGCTCTTGAATCCTGCGAAATTCGAATCAAACGAGGCGGATTATCGATCAAAAATCTAACGTCGAGTTCAAAATTATAGTGACACATCATCAACTCGTAAAGAAAAATTTGGCAATTCTCCTACTGCACTTGATGAATTCTAAGTACACGCAATAACAGATAAGCAATACGCAAACACGAACACGCAGATAATTACAAGCTAAAACCATATTTACCAGTCTTTTTCCAAAGCCATGATTTGTCCATTGTTTTATAACATCGATGCGACCAATTTGTTCGGCGTCGATCGATCACTCACTCGTGTTGAAGTTCAAACGATGTTTCATCAATTAATAACGTAATAATAATTAATTACAATATACAACTGCGCGAATAAATTTCTTCGACGAAAAAATGCTTATCTCTCAAAATAACTATCATCAATAAACACATTTCGAATGATGATTTATAATGTGGAACTGGATTATTCGGAGTCATATTTGCCAATATCAAGAGTCATCGAATCGAATGAACGTTAGTACAACAATCATCCAGCACAGTAGTATAGAACAACTTGAACAACTTGAAAGTTGAAATCTTTTTTCAGTTTTCTCATCTTTCATCTAAAATCAAAATTCAAAATCACTCACAACTTTCGCCGAGACTCACAAGACCAATGACAAGGACTCAAGTCACTCAATTACCTACAAGGCTACTTTGCACATTTACACTAGTACAAGATTCAACAATAAAATAAACCGTTTTTCGTTTTTGATTTCTTTATAGTTTTTTTAATAAACAAAATTCGATAATTAAACACTGAAAGGTGAAAATGCAATATCAAATGGATACTTACTCGTGAAAAAATCTTCTACAAAGACTAAAAGAAATGAGCCAATTTCAAACGATCAAGCCCAGGGAATTTTTTTCAACAACTACTGACTGTTTCGTGACTCGCACGTAATGTTTCTTTACCAAAAGCGAAATAAATTTTTTCTAAATTCGTACAATGCTTAATTAAATTGGAATATCCTCGTACGGTGGCCGCTAACCTGTTGGTAGGTAGGGCCGTGGTAAGAATAGTATATATGTGACCGAATACCAAAGCGTCAAGTTCTGTTGGTCTGAAATTTAGAACATATTTGCGATTAGAATCTCGCCCATCTTTCAAAAAAAGATAAGAAAAAAGGATTACTTGTCGTCGAAGAAGTACTCCTTATCTCCTAATCGATCTGAAAGCGCTTTGCAACAATGATCCACTTCTGCATAGACCTACGAGAAGATCAAAATATACATCAATATTGTTAGGCAGTCGAACTAATTAAATCTAATTTCAAATAAATTCAAATCTCACTTCGTCAATGCTCTTTCGGAGCCAACCGACAGCTTCAAGGCGAGATAAACATGATCTCTTTTTGATAAAAGTAACCCAATGATTCAATGGAAACGGATAAACTGAACCATAGCGTTGGACTGTTATTGGTAATGTTGCCGGATCACACCAAATTAAATAAGTCTATAGATAAACACATGCGAAAAGTTTAGAATAAAGGTAATAATTAGATCTAACGTTCGATGGGTCGAAATCAAGTACTTACTTCAGCGTTGCAAAAAACTGTGTTCAATAAAGACATAAAAGCTCGCATATCATCTTTCTGGGTCTTCTCTAAAGATTCAGATAATGAATGTCCCTGCGGTATGAGTACGATAGATGATGAAATTTATCAAAATAAGAATTGTACATAATAACAGCAGTTGAAAATTCGCGTACTTTACTAGCGGTAAAATCGATGATGAAGTCTAGTTCAGCGATTACGTATTGACCGGATTTTATAAAGGGAATTTTTCCTAGAAAAATAACCAAAAAAGTTGCGCAGATTAATCCTACATGTAATTTTGAAACGAAAACTGAAAGCTTACCGGTAGGGGACATGAATTCAGCATTAGGTTTACAGCTTACATAAAACCTCAAATTTAACATCTTCAAATAAGCTTGAACAGCTAAGGAATTAGCACAATCCGGCAGAAGTATTTGCTCTACTTCGTAAGGCTGATATAGCACGGTATCGTCATCCCAAGCTTCTTGCACTGAAATATTATTGCAACTTGAAAGTAACGTATGATCATCAATTTGTAAAGTAATAATAAGCGATCACTTACTGTTCAAGTAATCGTTGATGTTCACAGGAATATGAATACTTGTGTTGGTCATTGTACTGTTCTGTGTTGCTTTACAACTAATCGATCATAATTTTGAACTACTTTACTTCACAGTTGCTTAAAACGAAATCATTATAGCGAATGATGAGAAAATTTCTTTCATTTGCTTGCTATCAATAATCGGAACAGAATTATCATGATCAGTTACTTCTATCTAGATCGAGCGTAAGCTGGCGGCTCTGGCGGCATCTTTTTTTTTCGCAACATAACACGCTGTAACGCAACGTTGTAAAACTTGCATTGTTTTACACACTTTCAGTATTACCTACATTACTTTGTTTATAATTATAATTACAGGATAATAAAATAAGTAAATCACAGGCATCACGAGGAAATAGATAAAACGCAAAAGCACTTTGAAAATTTTG
>FIZT01039557.1:0-38295 GCA_900065295.1 Paracoccus marginatus
ATCGCAACCCTTCGACAAAGTCCCCTAATCACGCGAGTTCGATGTAATTTTGTACTGAGCTTGGCTTCGGAATCTGATCAGCATCGCGCCTACCGAACAGAGAAAGCCACGATCTCGCTCGATTACCACGGGTGGACAGACCCCTAGAGTAACCGAGCATAAGATCGCGACCCCTAAGCACAAACGTCAGTAAAACGGAATTCGAAATTAGATACGCGAAAATAACGACAACGAAACGATCAAGGCTTCCAAATCAAACTAAATAAAATATATCCACGCGACACGACGACCCTTAAAACAAATATTTTCCTAAAATAAAATTTATTTCAACTCTGGCGTAGGCGTATTGTGTGCCTATTAAAATGGGAAAAATATTCGCGATGGATTTCTTAAAACTAAATAGGTACGTAACTAATTCGCCTCGTTAACCAGGCCGCAGTTTTCGCTAAAGCTAAACAGCATCAATACGAAAACAAATTCTAAAACGCTAGTCTGTACAGCGTGAATAAAGAATAATCTCCCTGGAAAATTGAATAGCGCACATTGCCTCTTGTCCAATTATAAGAACTACTAGAGGCGTATTTTTGAAAAAATTAGTAACGTAAGCCAGGTTAATATGGTCGGTATGTAGGTACGTTATGCAAAGGCTGAAATTGCGATAACAATTCGCGAAAAACTTTCAATGCTTAATAATACGGTAGATAAACTTCAAAACCCTCAAGTGTACACTGATGTTGAAACAGCTGGTGGTCCAAAAATGGAATCCCTCGTAGGCATTTCGCTTCTGCATCGCACAATTTCCAAATGGCAACAGCAGGTATTTACGAACGAAATCAATTCTTGTACACGGATACTGGATAACAGCAGCAGCAACCGCATCTAAATTGAAAATAAAAAAAAATTAATTGAAAATAATACGAAAAATAACGCATTTTGAAATGTCCAATTTAATGAAAACGTAAACAGCGTCTATTCGACAAAGAGTTGAATCAATAAATTGAAAAAATTCTCAAGCAGCACGCTTAGTCTACAATAAAACATTCCACGAGTAGATATATTGCACAACGCAAACGTATCTACTACCGCTACCTAATCGTAACATTTGAAATGAAGTAAAACTAGATACGTTCCAACAACACGAAATCGACGTACCTATACTGACGCCTAACAACTATGGCGGTTGCACAGGAATCCGAAATACGCGAAAATGACATTGTATTATTTTTCGAAAAAAACATCACAAAATCCCTCGAGAAATATTTTGAACGATGCAAACTTTTAGAAACGTATCAGCTTTTTGAAAAACAATAAAGTGATATTTACTGGTAGATAGTCACTATACGCTGGTACGCCGACGCGATATCGAGACCGAGCAGATTAATTTTTACAAAGACGTCGACATCAAATTGAAAAAAAAACAATAGATCACTTAAGAACTCACCGCATTATTAGAACACAGAAACCAGACGCGTAAATTTGAAAAGCTTGATCTTGAATTCTAAATAAAGGTTTGGTGTAATATCCTCCATACCACATCCAACGTAGATGATTTCCTCTCTTCATAAACGCAGATAGGTAATTTTAGACGACAGAGAACTAAAGAAGCCGGAACTTGTTTTCATTGAAGCGGTCATTTCTTCGTAACGCCTAAAATACACTGTAAAATAATAAAACCACAATAAGTAGGTAGATACATATAACGATGGACGACGTAACAAAATAAAACGAACACCTATGGCAAAAGTAACGCATATCGTTAAAGCTGCGTCCACTTTTCAAAAGTTTACAAAATTTTGAACATTTCAAACAACACCACTGGTACTAGGTATAACTATCGAAAAAGAGCAATTTGCGAATTGCGAAATGCAAACGTGACGTTTTCGCAACATTTTCAATAAATTCCTACGGTACGAAATCGCAAGATACACAAGACACACCGAACAAAACAAAATGACAAAAAATTCAAATTTTGAAATCGTACATAATTCCTACATAGGCCTACACAGGTACACACTTTAGCTAGAAACCAATAAGAGCGCGGTTAACGGAATAAACGAATTTGAACAAATTAAAATTTATGTACTTATATTGTACAATCGTGCCAAATAAATAAACTTACCAACAACTCATAACAATCGGCAAGTGGGTAACGAACTGTTCAACTTTTCCTAATTTCTATTTTGAACCCCCCCGTAGCCAGTTCAAATCACGCCACTACACGCCACCATAAACAACCGATGAATGGGCGGTCAAAAAAATAAATAAAAATTCAATTAAATACAATCAAAATAAATAGCGGCGGCAAAAAGCAAGCACAAAACTGAATAAAAATTTGAAAATGAATTGAAAACGTGGTAAGAGTTTGTGAAAACGTGAACAGGAACACTGAACCGACCATAAACAAAGCTTAAATAGACAACATGGCGCTAAGAAAACATCAAAATGGCTGCTATAGTTTACACCTACAGCCACAGCGTAACTAGGACTCTAGCGTAACCATCAACTCCTGAATAAAAAACTTCGACAACTTCCATCCATGCATTATTTTTACCTTCGATGATTAATTTGGTTTACAATAAATTATTTTTTAAATTCAATTTACCTGTTTTAGGTAAATGAATTTTCAAGTTTTCATAGTTTGACAAGGATATCTAAACAAATGTGGGTATCTTAACACTACTTGACTTGACCAAAATTATAGTACTTACACCATTAGAATTCGCGAATTTTAACGTTAGTCAAGGTGATACCAATTATTCCATCTGTTTCACAAAAGTTGATTACTTCGCTCATGAAGTGAAGAGTAAATTCAAGAACGAAATAATAAATAAATGTACGTCATAGGTTGGTGGATGAAAAAAAGAATGAGTAGTTTCAACGAAATTATTTTTTGAAAACACTCGAATAACGAGAAAAAAACTTGAACATTAAAAAATTGAAAAACACTTACCGATACTGGACACGAAAAGAATCTTCAATTCTTCTTTGATATTCCGAGTGGACGTAGGGTAACGTAGGGAAAAGAACAACGCGTCGTCATCGCCGAAGTCACGGGGTTTCGAATATAATGACAGGTACCGCAGCAGTTTATATTATTTTCAAATTTCAACTGGCACAAAATCGAACATCTATTTGAACGAAATAATGAATAAAAGTACATAGGTTAGTGGATGAAAAAATATGAATCCCTAGCTTCAACGAAATCATTTTTTGAAAACACTCGATTAACACGAAAAAAACTTGCACATCGATAAAAACAGTCGACGACGCGGCGGCCATAATAGAAACCAAATTGAACGAAAGTAAAATCTGTAGCTGCCCCCTACCACTTTTTCGATCGAGTATCATTAGCAACGAAAATTTACAAAATTTACCATCACTTGATTTTCAATAGATCGAAATCGAACACAACAAAACACTTCACAATCTAAAAGCACTCCGTTACCACTCACTTCATAAGTTCACAGTTCACACAATATTGCATAATTTATAAATTAGATACCTACCACTATCCGCGCCCAAATTTGCAATTCACGCACAAACACACAACCACACTAACACTCGTTCATGAATAGGCTGTCAAGTCAACGGTTTTTTTTTCAGCTACATACTGCTACCTGCTACACACCAACAAGAACACAACGCACTCAGCTTCAGTTAAATGGAAAAGATTCAAGGTTTCACATTTACCACTTACACGAAAAAATTTGCAATTAGACTACCTAATCAATGCACATTTTTATAAATTATAAAGAGATCGAATTGAACAAATAAATAAAGTTGAACCCAGACGCTGAATTACTAATTTACGACTTTTTCGATCAAACAACGAAAACTATGTATATCTACCTTTTCAGTTTTCTACATCTACTTAACCCACCCCAACCCCAAAAATACACAAGACAAGCTAAAACAACTCTAAAGTAGGTACTACCTTTAGGCTTTTACTATAAAAAATTAATACTATGCTTCAATTTATTGAGTTTTGACGCGCCTAAATATTCACTTCACAATTCACACACAATACGGTTTTTTCAGTTAAACACTGTCACTTACAAGAACACAACGCGCTCAGTAAATGGAGGAAAAAATTCAACTCACACTATTAAAAATGCTGATCCAATCACGTAAAATAGAACGATTTTCTTTTCTGTCAAGTAAAATAATTACCCACACGAGCGAGGAGACCATATAACGACATAGAAAAATAAAGTGAATACTTACAGGAATCTCGATGTCGATTCTTGATCGTTTGTAGAAAAATCTACGAAGCACCGGATGCAACGCACGAATTTATGTAATAAAATTGATGAAACGTTCGCGAAGCTACGCTACATGGTTCAAATTCAAATTGCAACAAACTGTCATATTGTCTTACAGGTATTATGTAATGCATATCATCACAGTTCGACGAACATCAAACGCATAAATGAAAAATGCGCACCCCACCTATGCTACGATTGTACTGTACCCGCTACCCGATTGTTCTCCTCGAACTCGAATTTCTTGTCAAGTTGTCACTGACCACACCGACTCACCGTTAAAGAATTCAAGATGGAAACACCGGAAACATTTACGACCTTTTGAAGAACTGAACAAAAACCCCGAGTCCCCGAATAGAGGAAAATTTGCATCACCACTCATCCCCTCCAGTTACTACGTTCGACTTCGACGCGTAGACAGACGACAGGTGAGCAGGAACCAAACAAATAACAATAACAAAATGAAAATTACCAAGTATGTAATACAATGCACAAAAACCAAGAAGGAGAAAGGTTCAATAACTTGCTTTTTGATTGGTTGTTGCTTGTTGGATATTGAAATGGATGACTCAATTCTGCAAGGTGGTGGACGTAGCATAGAGTGTAAGAGTGTAAGGTAATGAGTCATTTTGATAAAAATATGAGTTTACCTAATGGAATTTGTATTTCGTAAAAGAATCAGGTTTTGATTTGAAAGATTTAAAATTTTAATTTTCAAGTACAAACTTGGCCCATCAAATTTTGTAATAATTGTATGTCTAATGTCTATGTAGGGTATGTAATGTACTAACATTTGTACTTACTGTATGTAATGTACATACATAGCAGTGGCGGATCTAACAGTAAGCATAAAAGGCAGTAGCTGATCAGGCCCCAGTGAAAAATGGGTGTTTTTGGACCCAAATGACACAAAAAGAAAAAAGGCCCTTTTTTGGTGATAGAATGTGAATTACCTATGTTTAATTTTTGGTTTAAAAAACATAGCTTTTTAATGCGCTTTTTTCAGTTTTGCTGACTAGGCCCTAATCCTTAGATCCGCCACTGGTACATACCACATAGTACATACTCGTACTTACTTACCTACATTATGTATGTACTTGTACATAATACATATCATGTATGTATGTAATTGTAATTTGTATATGTACGTATGTACATTACATACATGTGGATGTACATGTATTTTGACAACTTTCAAAATTGGGGGTTAATAATGTAATTATAATTTGTAAGATCATAACTGATTTCAAAAATCCATCAATTACCTCGAAGTTTCAACTTTTTTCTGACGGTCGGAGGTATAGCACTACTCATTCGAGGTCGTAGAATTCGAATTTGCAATTTGTTTCGAGCAATGATGCGAACCGCGAACCTTACAAAATAAATTCGAGAACAAGGAGGTGAATACTGAATATAATACCTACATATGTACCTAGTTACCTACGTTCAAAACTAATGTCATTTTCATAATCATATTCTGCTTTGAGTGAGCAACATAAAATTGTGCAAGCATTGTTTTCCTACATAGTACATATGTATTTCTTTGCGTTATTATTTCGAAGCCAATTTTCACGAACAGGAGTCAAGAACGCTTGAAGAAAAACCATCGAATAAGGGAAATATTTTATTCGTACGTAGTTTCTACAATCGAAATTGAAAATGTTACATGCACATGTAGTTGAATGGATAGAAATGATAGAACAGACGGCAAAATGAACAAAAAAAAAGGAGAAGAAAAGTACATACATAAACAATCGTAGGTATCAAGAAAGGGTGAGTGAAAATCTGAGAAAAAACTCACTACCCTCAAAAAAATATGAACTACCTTGAGATACATACGATAATCAATAATTAATGAATAATCGACACGAATAAAAATTCAAATTAAAAAAAAAACAACGAACATACCAATTGCTTTATCATCTTTTATCACGTCTTTTCTCTCTCGAGTGCGACCTCCTTAATCGTTTTTTCTCTCGTGACGTAGATCTTGATTTTGCTGGACGACTATTGCTTCTCGATCTTCTAGATCTACGATTAGAAAATGATATAATTAGTTTCGAATAAAACAAAATATCAAGTCCAACCAATTTTCGCACGATCAAAAGTACACATGTACGAAAAAAGTTACACGCTAAGTTGAAAATTAAGACACCGCGGAATTAAGGTTAGTGATCTCACCTTGGATGACGATTTGGAGATCTACTTCTTGAACGGTATCGCTCTTTACGATACTTATCTTTGTCCCTCCTATCGACACGATTTCGATCGTTGCGATCGTATCGCTCTATCCGATCACCTCTGTCGACGTAACGGTCTCTTTCTCTTTCGCGTTCATTATTACGCGGAGCTCTTTTGTCGTAACGATTTCTTTCGAGTTCCCTTCTAGTATCTTTTCGAGCTTCAAGATTTTTCTATTGAAAAAAAAATATACATATTAAATACAGAATTGCAAATACGAATCACGAGAACGTAGCTCTTCCGCGTAGCGAGTCAACAATTATTTTTACCTCCAATTCTGCCAATTTTTCGCGTATTTTGATAAAGCCTAAATGTAACTTCCCGCCAAAGTGGTCGGCGAGTCGACGATCATTATCGTGAATGCCTAAATACGCGGAACACACTTCGCATACTCGAAGTTTCTGTTGTTGATAACTACTAGCCGGCATCGAATTACGGTACACTTCTTCAGCTTCGGCTTTCTTTTTACGTAATTCGTCAATCTGCGTAAAAATCCAAGTTAGATACCTACCTACATAGTTCTCCAAGGTAAATAATACAAATGACGATAACACTGCTTACTTCTCCCATCAATTTCATACTCTCTTCGACAAAACCTTCGGCGCCCTGTTGCTCTGCATGGGCCAACTTCGCTCCAATTTGCTCGGCTAATTCGTGTACGTGATTAGCCTTTTCGGCAACTTCAGCCGATAGCTCTTCTTGCGTTTCTAGTAATCTCTGTTTGGCTAATTCGGTACGACGATCACAATCCGCTATGAAAGCTTGTAAATGTTCCGTTGCCTGAAAAATTAAGTTAACGTCAACATCGTATTCAAATCACCATCTCGCCGGATACGGTGGCAATACGATTAATAAAAAGGTTTCACTTACGTCGATGTCGTAAAAGTAATCGCGCTCTTTGCTCGCGTTAGCGTAATCAGCCCTCAACGCTAAATCGTGAATTTTAGGACATTCTCCGAGATCCATTCTCTGAAAAATAACATTCTATATAATAAATTGAAAAAAGTGGCGATACATATCGAATATAAATCGAGTCGTCTTTACCTATTGTGATACTACCGTACGGAAAAAACAATAGGTAAGTAGATATGTATTTTGTACAATGAATTTTAACATCGTTAATTTGCCGAAGTGGGTGAAAAGAAAACGAAGCAAAACAACGATCACACTTCGACTGTAACCTAATGCGGCAGATACATACATACATATATTATGTACATATTCAGACAGTTTCCAAAAATTGTCTTTCTAATGCAACGTTTGTCGTTTTTTTTTTCTTTTCTTTTCTTTTTTTTCCTTTCGTTTTCTACTAAACAATTTACGCATAGTCATTCAGTCGTCGACTAGGCGACGAAAAACTACGCCTTTCTCAATTATTGCCATCGCATTATTGTTGTTATTCGTCATTATCATTATTATCACCGAATTCTTTTTGTTTTAGGATTTCTCTTTTCAGTCTTGTGTCTGGAAAAATGATCGATGCAAAAAGCTATTCAAACGACGCGACGTTGATTTTTCAAGAATTGAAATTTAAATTTCAAATTCAGCATCGAAAGGACGAAAATTCAACTTTTACAAATCTTACATCATCTAAGCTCAAAATCGAAAATGGAGTACTCGAGAAGGATGACAATAACAATAATAAAAAATAACAGCAATAACCAAGGAAAAATGATACCGATAAAGTAGGTCGTACTGCAAATATCGCATTATATACGCATAATAAAAACAAGAAAATGTGTATTAAATAAAATAATTAATAATATTCAATATTTTGCCGTTTACGGACTTACGCTACCCAGAAACACGCGTAGACTCATGAAAGCTTTTTCCCTGGAACCGGTGTACTAATATCTCTATTTAGCAGGACATCCACAACATAATATATGAACACTATTCTCCTAGAGAGATTATCGTACACAAATGTTAGTTTACTCAAGACACTGCTTCTTGTTTAAATGACATTTCAATAACAACAATGAAATGATTTTGTTTTGTACGTACGATTTTTGATAAACCATTTTCTTCCATCTCTTTTCGTTGTATCGGTCAGATCTTCGGGTATTATTATCTTATATTTTTATTACATTGTTCTTTTTTCTAAATACATTTATTATATTTTTACTTAATTCAGTCGTTCTTTTTACTTATAGTCTACTATTTTCAAAATAATTATATTTGTACAAGCCAATAAATAAATAGTTGAAGTGAGACAGCGGCTAAAATAATAGAAATTTTTTCGTTCTGAATTTTACTTTTTACATACATAGGTAGTACTCGAACAAATTCTACTCCTGCTAACACGCTGCGCTGTCGCAAAACGCAAACAATTAAAAACTACGTCGAAAATTTGTAGCTATAAATTAAACGCGCGTGTTTGAAATGCATCTGGTACGAAATTTACGTCATGGCAACAGAAATGTAGCAGCGTACGTGTAATGGATATTTCAATGAAATGAATTTTAAAAAAATATTGTAAATTTCACAAAACTATCTTCAACTACGCAGATGCATCAACATTTCGAACGTTAAGCCTTGATTATGAATTTATAATTGCACAGAATTTGTCATTGAAAAAATAAAATCTGTGTTTTTTTACGAACTATTAGAACAGGCACTGGAGTATTACATCAAATTCAAAGAGAAGTTGAAATATTTCAACTTTTCAGCGCCATATAAAACAAGGCTTTACATCATTTAGAAAAAAAAAAAAAAAATTGTACATTATTATATTATACCGACTGTTCAATATATTATGAAGATCGTTCCAATAATTACTCAATTTCCAAAAGTAGACTCTCAACGTTTAAACCATTCTTATAAATAATATAAAAACCAAATTTCATTGAAATACAGCAAAATAAACAATTTTTCGTCAGAATAAACGACAATATTTCAACTACTAGATATACCTTTCCATTTTAACTTTAAAAAAAAGCTAATCTCAAAATAGTTATCATTCAATTTTTAATCAACTCACCGTGGATGATAAAATATCATGCGGACAGCAGCCCAGTAAAAAACTTTTACAAACGCGGCTATCGTCAAATCTAACATTGAATTTGTTTGTCTCGCCTATAACAAAAAAAGGAATTATTTTAGTGAAGCTCTATTTTCATACGTGCATCACTTCCGTTACACACGGGCGGAAAATACTTGACGAAAGCTCTTTTTATAAATACCGAATAACTCACCATTTCTTCCAGTTCCCATCAACTGATCCAGCATTGCCCGCATCTGATCGTGGGCAGTCATTATTGATATGTCGCGTACTTCTTCAGCGTCAACGATATAAACGTGTAACTTGCACAGTACAAATCTACAAACATTTCAACGTTTAGACAAATAACAGAGGTACAAACTCAATCTCTCGTCTTAATTGATAAAAATGTCAAATTTAATTGATAATTTTAGTAGCGAATAAAAAGGAAAACTTACCAAAAATGAATTCACAAGTCACTGATCTGGGAGCCTGCGATTCCTTTAGTTTACACCAAAGGTTTAGACCTATTAAAACAAAGTAGACATTAACGTTTGATAACGAACAACTACTCATAAGCATCACTAGCATTATTAATAACCTTAGAAATTTACCGTGGCATTCATGATGGAATAATATTGTTAGAGATGGAATAATTTATTTAATACAACAATCTAAAATTTTTAAAACAGCAAAAATTACTATGCCACCACAACATCGCATAGATTAACGATTAAAGAAAATTACTCAAAACCTAGAGCTGGAGTACCAGCACCAGCGGGGAAAGAGGGGAAAGGAAGCAATGTTGCGTTTGCATTGTTGCAAAGTTGTTGCCAATTTGAATATCGATAGGTAGCAGCACTAAACAATTCTCATACCTACTTATTGAAAATCAACCAAAAGTAGGTAGGTAGAGAAACAAGTAAACTGATAAAGCTGATTGATAAACTTCGTAAACTTCAGATAAACTTGATGATGAGTCGATCGAAGTTTTCAAAATTTCAACTCATTGCAGTTGAAATTACTAACTTTTAGTAATTATTCGCATAATTTATAGGTAGGGTAAGTTCGTATCAACATTTAACAGATGAAAATTGTTACTGGAAGAAAATAGCTCACTTACGCCAAACATTATGTTATCTAACACTTCAGATGTTTTCCCCTTTTTAACTTTGATATTTTTTGTCTCTCTTGACCTACATGGTAATTATAAGCGATAATCATTTCAATTCATGGTGGGAACATGAAAACAGAAATTTGAAAAACTACTAAGTGATTGAATTTCAAGTACTTCAACTTTCAAGTTCAAATGAAATTAGCGTCGGTCTCGGTGAATCGTTAAATTTCTAAAGCCTACAAAAGTGAGTAAATCGAAACGCCGAAAAGACGTTTACATTTTCTATTGAAATTTAATGATTCAAGTTTCTTAAATTAAAATATAAAAAAATTGTGTTCGTTCTTGGCATCGTTTATGTAAGTGTTTCAAAAGTTCAAATACTTCATAAGATATCATACTTATAAATTCGAGCGAATTTCAGAAATTTGAGTTTTTATATTGCAAATTCTTACTTTTTAAACATGTTGGACACAATCCAACAACTTTACCGCTATTTTTTCCATAACACAAGTTTATGAAAAATGAAACGAAAAAAAAAGCTATGTGGAAGAAAGTCGTTAACCTTGTGTCGTTGTCCTTCTTTGATTGTCGTACTCTCCTACTGAATTACCTCGGTATCGGGTTTTTGGCGGCTGAAATTAGCAGTATTAGTTTAATTTTAAGCGAGTGGTACACAAAATTTTATATTCGTACGTAATCGTAGCTTTTTATTTTCCAGTTTTTTAATATCCAAAGCAGTACGTGCAATATGAAGGACAAAAATCAAAAATTGGCTCGTTGGTATTTTGGTGGCTTGGGTTCAGCTGGAGCTGCTTGCTGTACTCATCCACTGGATTTGGTGAAAGTAAGAGATATCTTGTTTCTAAAAATTATGTTGAAATAAGTATGTAATACAACATTCATTGCGTATTGTATACCGTCATTAAAGGTACATTTGCAAACTCAACAAGTTGGTAAAACGTCAGCTTTTAATTTGGCCGTGAAGATTATCAAAGCTGATGGCATTTTCGCTTTATACAACGGTCTCTCAGCGTCCCTGTGTCGCCAATTATCGTATTCAACCGTTAGATTTGGAATTTACGAAGTTGGTATTAGGATATCGATAATTTACGTACTGAATTTTATTAAGTGTTTCAATTATGAACATTATAATTATATCGTTTCTAGGTTGGTAAACAGGGTTTATCGGCCAAAGATAAGAATGTTCCATTTTATCAGCGCGTATTACTAGCATCAGTGGCGGGGGCTGCTGGAGGATTTGTCGGTACTCCCGCCGATATGATTAACGTTCGTATGCAAAACGACATGAAGTTACCATTAGATCAACGAAGAAAGTAAGCCTTATATTCGCTTCGCTTCTTCGCAACTCATCCAACATACCCTAGTCGAGTGACTTTCAAATACGTAATGTTAATGTTTCAGTTATAAACACGCTTTCGATGGTTTCTTCCGCGTATGGAGGGAAGAAGGATTCCCTAGGTTGTTCTCAGGAGCTACTATGGCTACATCTCGTGCAGTTTTGATGACCGTTGGCCAGTTATCATTTTATGATCAAATCAAGCAAATGTTGATCGCATCCGGCGTGTTTGCCGATAATTTATTGACACATTTCATGTCTAGTTTGGCAGCTGTAAGTAGACTAAAATCGAAAAGAGCCGCGTGTATGATACCTAATTATCATACGTATTTGAATTGTTTACAGGGTGCCATTGCCACTACTTTTACGCAACCTTTGGATGTTTTAAAAACACGTGCGATGAATGCAAAACCAGGAGAATTTTCTGTAAGATTAAAATCAAACTTTGGTGTTGAATATGTAGTTATTTTTAATATTATTATTTTTTTTTTTTTGTCTTTTGCAGGGTATTTTCGATTTGGTGCGATACACTGCTAAACTAGGACCTTTGGGATTTTTCAAAGTTGGTAAAAACAATTCATTGCATCAAAATTCAAATCTATAGATTAAATGATTACGTCTGATGTTATAGGGTTATGTTCCTGCATTTGTGCGGCTGGCTCCGCAGACTATATTAACTTTCGTATTTTTGGAACAATTACGATTGAATTTCGGATTTTACCCGGAAGCAGCCGTTTCATCGAGTAAATCGAACGAATAATTTCAAATATTTGTTCTTATTTTCAATTACCATACCGGTGCGCCATTGTTTTTTTTGACTGTTGTATGTATTACGACAAAGCGATTCGCTTTTCTATTTATTGCTTATATCCAAGTTACTAAGGTGTTCGCATTTTTTTTTTTTTTACGTAGTGTTCTTCTAATTTTTACCATTTACTTATACGTACAATTTTTTTTTTCAAATTACGCACGTAATGGTTCGTATTGAAAAGTTTTACAATTTGCTTCGATTAAGAATAGGTTTAGGGTGCTGTTACGTTATGATCAAATTGACAAATTCTGAAGTCACATTCCTGTAATTTTTATTATATTGGAAAAAATTTTAATGCATACAAGCTTTTATCGTCTGTAGGTAGTAGGTATTTACGTTATTAGGCGTGTTTAATAGCAAACTTCCAATGCAAAATGCAACGCTTCCGTCGTGTAGGTGATAATTTTTTCTCTTGCCATCAGTTTTGTATGATGTAGTTTAAGAATGAAAAATTTCAACTACCTACCTCAAATCAATTACAAACGAAAATTCCTACTCACATTCCAATAATTTTTTTGTACGGATAATTCCATTTTTATTTAACGTTCTGACCGCAGATAATTCAAATCATTAATTGTTGCCAAGTAGTCGTGGTACAAGTTTCAAACGATCGAACAAATTGAATGAATTTGATTAAATTTTCTTAAAAGCATAGTCTCATTTCGATTATTAATGTTTTGTAAAGTTTATAAGCGTTGAAATTTGAATTTATTTATTGCTTCGAGTTGGTGCTGAAATTATTTCTATTTTTTATCGGGCGCGGGAAGTACCTTTTTCATTTAGTTTCTCTTCGCCCAAAGTTATGTTTTTGTTTTGTTTGTTCAACATGTTTACCGAAATAGCGAATAAATTCGGTTATTGCTGTGATGTTAATTAACAACCAATGACTATAATATTTTTACAAGCTCGTCCGCTTGTAAGCTCTTACCGATTAATTTACCTAAGTGTGTACTTATTAGTTTATAACTACCTATTAGATTAAGTTGAATAATTCGTGGTGTGAATTGTTTCGGTGATATGTAATGTTTTATTTATGTGCCAACTGTTGTTTTCTTTCTCTCGTTATTGTGCATCAGTCATGCAATTACATGTTAAAAACGACAAACGGGCTGAATTAATTTGATGGAGTTACCGTCGATGACGGTGTGAACCATCCCTCTCGCGTTATGACGCAGTGGCGGGCGGCGCGGTGCGGCGTTGAAAATACAGCACGTACGAACGACGTGTACGTCGAAGGTGAAAGCGACCGAGCGTTTTTTACTGCGTGGTCAGTACAACCCCGACGTACCCAAATAGCCATTTTCAAGGTTTCTTTCATCGTTGAAAAACCGACTTAGCAACGGACTACGGACAAAAATTTCCCAACGAAAGGGGTTAAACGCATTTAGCGTTCAACGGTGGTGAGTTATTGTTTTCGTTTTGTCGGGTTCAAGTCGTCGGTCACCCAAATAAAAATATCGTTTGTCGATGCGTGACAAATGTTACCCGAGTTTCAAACAGCGTTCTAAATTCGTGTTTTTACCACACGACTGTTTTTAATCGCTCACACTCACATGTCGAAAAAGCGTTCGTTTGATTGAATTATATTGCGATTACGAGGGATGAAAAATAATGCTGCGGAGTAATCAAAAAGGCGATACGTCGAGTGCTACGTCTACGAGCGCAGAATACACATCTTCGTCTTCCAATGGATTGGCAGATTCGAAACGGGAAAGAATTGCGGTTAGAATAACAGCTACCCATACTTATTTTTTCTAAATTATTCGAGTATAGGTACCGTTTTCTGCGTACTTGACGTGATTACATTTGTAAAGTAAGATCGTGACTTAATACTTATTAATGTGAAGAAAACCCAAACCTATTAAAGTTGTATGTAAGTAAGGAAGATTACGTAGCTCTAGCTACTAGCTAGTGTATTCGAAACGTAAAAAAACTACAGCGTTGTAGTCTTTTGTACAAGTTGAAATGTTCGTTTAGGATGGGGGATGGTAATGTCAAAAAGCAATGGAAAATTTTGATGAAACAGCACGCCTTATGCGTTAACGACCTTGACACAGCGTGTCAGCAAAACAATTCCTATTTCTATTGAACGTCCACAATGGGCAATACTAAAAACCACGTCTGTTTTTTACAATATTATACTATACCTATAGAGGTGTAAGTATATCGTATAATGATGCATAATATAACCTTCACTCGTGAAGTACCTACCCCGAGTACTACTTACGTACTTACGTACCACCACATACGGTCCACAGTAATAATCGATGTTTAATTCACTGCCATTAAAATTGGGCTTAAAGGGGTAGTAGCGACGAGAGGAATTTTTTTTTGGTCGTAGGTCGAAGTTAACAAGGTTCATATCTGTGAAGTGAAATCTCGCGAATCGTCGGATTTTTACAGCACTTCACTACCTATAATTTCACTTCATTAGCTATGTGCGATAAAAAAGAGAAGAGGGTTCATTTTTGTACATACGTACCGACCATCTAGTTATTCCATGTTTTTGTAATATGATCGCAGGTTGTCGTTAGAATAAGGCCCATATTCAAGAAAGAACAAAGTCGATCAGCTTTCGCCATTGATAATAAGGTAACTTTCACACAGATAAAACGATAAAAGGTAGTTTTTGATCATTTGTAAAATAGGTACACTTGCTTATCCCGATGCAAACCGATCGTTTCCGATTTCATTACAGACCATTATTATAGAAGATCACAGCAATAACCAAACGGAAAATATCTACGGTAATAAACGGAAAAGCACCCATAATTCGACGAAAAAGCAACAGTTTGTCTTCGATGCTGTTTTTGCCGAAGATACTTCTCAAGTTGGTATTACAATTTTTGAAAATGCAACCTCATTCAATAATGCAGCACGTTTTTTTTCCAACATCTATACGTACAATATACTTCTATACATCGATAATAGGAAGAAATGTACGACTTCACGACAAAATACTTGATAAATGAAATAGTATCCGGTTACAATGGTACAATAATGGCGTACGGTGCAACTGGCTCAGGCAAAACGTACACGCTCATGTCGATAAATTACATGGAAAACAGCGACAAAATAAACTTTTCTCAATGCGGGATAATCATACAGGCGTTTCGTGATCTATTCGATACAATTCATCAGCAATCGCACCAATACGTTGTAAGTTGATGAATCAGCCAAAATAATTAGATCCAACAATACCTAAATCTATTGATAAGTACATACCTATTTCGAATTGTGAAGATGGAACTGAATCCTCATCTCATCAACTTCCAGGTTAGTTTATCTTACTTGGAAATTTACAACGAAAGTATCAAAGATTTATTCAATTGTGAATCAGGAAATTTAGAATTGAGAGGAAGTGGCAACAACGTGCAAATTATGGGATTAACTGAGCTGGAAGTTGATTCAACTCAGCAGGTAAGAGGTCGGTTGGCAATTCGATTCGCGAATGAAATCCGCTCATCGAATTAAACACATCATTCGCCTTCAAGGCGATAAATTTGTTATTGAAAGGGAATGAAAACAGGTCGGTTAGAAGTACGGCAGCTAATCCTGGATCTTCGAGAAGCCACGCCATTTTGATAATTATTCTCCGACAAACATTTCCGCGAGAAAAATTTACCGGATTCAAAACATCGGTACGACAGAGTAAACTACTCTTTGTTGATCTTGCAGGATCCGAGAGAGCTAGGCACACTAAAGTAAGCGTACAGTTTTTTCAAAATTATGGTTCCTATACTCAATAGGTACCTTAGGTACTTAGGTATAGAGTGTAGAGAAGTGCACAATGCTCCATTTTTCAGAACAAGGGCAAGAAACTTCAAGAAGGTAGTCACATAAACAAATCCCTGCTAGCTTTGAGTAATTGTATTACGGCGTTAAGTAACGGAACAGACGTCGCTAATGTGAATTTCCGAGACAGCAAACTCACACGTTTATTACGCGAACCCTTGAGCGGAAACTATCGTACAATAATGATAGCGCAGGTGAATCCAGCCGCAGAATTTCGAGATGAAACTAAAAACACGTTGATATACGCTTTCAAAGCAATGGGAATCAGTAAAAATGTTAGTACGTCTACGTATAACATTGCGTATAGTGCGATAGTGAGATGTAATTTGTATTTAAAAGATGTGATAGTTTATGTGAAATTATCCAAATCCTTATTCGTATTGCCGTCTTTTGTTTATAGGTAAACAGAAACGTAGCAAGCGTAGCTCTCGAGACCACTCGTTATCAAACGTTAATTAACGAATTGCGAAACGAAATTGCGCGATTGAAATTGAAAATTAACGAACATCGCGAAAACGACGAATTCATCGACGACAACAAAACCGTACAAAAATTCAGAGATGAAATAATCGCAATTTTCGAAAAAGAAATGAAATTAAGGTAACGATGGAATTTTGCTGAGACAAGTGGCAATTAATTAATTCAAACGAAAGTAACCCTCTAATTTGTTCTTAAACAGAAAACAACTAATCGATATCGACGGTCAAATTTTATACTTGAATGCCGAAATGGAAAGATACCATCAAGTTCTTAGTTACTGGCAATCGAAAAATAAAAAGTTATATCGCTTCAAAAATTCCACCTCATCCGAAAACAGTGAAAGTAACGACGACGATGGTAAGTGAAAAAATAGACAAATAATACGCGTTCAAAAATGTTTCGAAGTAATTTTTTTAACAATTTAGTAATTTATGTTACTCAGATAACGCGACTAAAAACATCGACCAAGCTTGGCTTAAATTGAATACAATCGAAGAAGATTTGGAACGATATTCGAGGGAGAAAACCGAAATTATCGAACAATTGGAAGATGTTAAAAACAAAACAAAAAATTTAGAGAACGTTAGTAAGGAAATCGCTGATAAAAAAAGCGCTCACTCGACTATACTAGGATATTCTACTCGTACCCATATTTTTATTCCAGAACATGATATTCACATCAGACGCAAACACGGAAAAAGAAATACTCACATTACTATGCAGAGTATACGAATTAGAAGCAGATAAATTGGTTTTGCAAGGAGATCGAATCCTAGAAACGTACGAGTTACGTCGTATCAGCGAACTCTTGAAAAAATATAGAAACCAGCAAAAAATCACCGACAATATTATTACCAAACAAAGACAGCTAATCGAAGGTAATGGCTGAAAAAAATTTTCAATTTACAACAGTCTTTCTTTACTGCGGCGTTTTCAATTTCAGAAAAGAGACTCGGTATACCGTCCGATTTGAAAGAATTGTATCAAATTTATCAGCAAGAAATTCACGAAACCACGCTTCGCAATACTAAAGAATTAGATGACGATGACGAAAAAGTTTACCACTTACCGACCGTTCCAAAGTACGAATATTACGTATATCGACGCGGAAACGTGTCTGGTTAATTTTCTACTTTTTAAAACTGAGATATTCCGGACTCAATACGAAGTTTTTGTTTACAGAGCACCTAAAGAAATTCGTTCAAACAATCAATTATCAGAAACATATCTTCCCAAAGTAGACGCTGTAATGGAAAGCAGTCGCCGAAATTCTATACGCTTATCTCCCATTCCTGTTTCTGTACTTTTCCCACCCATAACGTTCTAAACCCAAAATGGAGATTTTCAGTTGTTTTTGATGCAGATAAATCAAACACGGATACCTAATCAAGATATTTTTCTCTTCATTCGTTCAGTATTTTGATAAGAAAAAAAAACACGCACAAAAAAGAAAAAAAATTCCTACATCTAAATCAGTCAAAACATTACGAAGAAAAAAAGAATAACAACAAAGTACCTATTATTAGTATCAATTAATATAACGCTAGTGGTATGGTATGCTTGTAACGAGAGGCTCAACGAAGATTATGATTACCATACAGGCACCAATTGAGTAATAATTTTTTGGTGGAGGTCTTCTTAAGACGATGAATATTTTCCAAGGCATGACTCGACTTACCTTCATCATTATTTTCGATCAGTTGAATCATATTCCTGGCAGTAATATCGGAGAAGCAAACGTCGTAGTAAATTTGTATCTAAAAAAAGTGAAAATCAAAAAGTCAATTCGAGCATAACACGAAAGTTGATCGAGTATAGTAACTTGGCACTTGAATTGTAAAGAAAATACCTTATTATGAAATGTAGCATAAATCAAACATGGAACAGGTTTAGGTGTCATTTTCAGCTTATACAATCCAGCGCAAAAGTCTGCAACCGGTTCTTGAGTTTGAAATCTGATGGCGTTTTTATGCTGGTCTAAAATATACGTATAACCTTCCCAAGAACAAGCGATTAACTCAACGCTGCCGTCTCCGGTGACGTCCATTTTATTGAGTACAAATAATTGCTGATCGACTTGAATAGACCTGACGTTAAAAAGAAAAAAATGATGGTTTTGTGAAACAAATAGATGGTAAATTGGTAATTTTTAAAAAAAGTAAAAGTTTACGCGCTGCTGCAATTCGTACCATAAAATTTTTTCGTCCTTGAATAGCATCAGAGTACCGTCTAGAGTGGCAATCGCATATGGTAAACTTAAATCGACTTGCTTTGCGCTGCGGTTGCGTTGGTGCATATCCAAGTTACCAATGATCTTGGACGATATTCCATTATTCCTCATTTTGGCTGATACCAGCGGATGATAATTAACCGTCATTTCGTCGCTATATTGTAGAATGACAAGTTGACACAACGCACGCAAGTACATAGTAAAACACTAATACTTAGCACCTGTGGTCTAACCTGTCAGATTTTCCATTAGTATGACATTGTATCTTCATGAAAGTGCCGCCAGGTTGAGAAATCAACAAACACGGCTGTTGATTCGTATCGTAAGAAAGAGTCACGTTGCCGATCTGATTGGCGCACTCCCATTTATTTAGACAAACTAATCTCCCTCCGGTTAAATTCTGCACCCATCTATAAGATCTAACTACTCGATCGGTAAGTCCTAAAACTAGTTCTAAACATCCGTCGTCGTCAATATCGCCAATCAATAAAGTCTGAATTAAAACAAAGAAACAAGACGAATTTCGCATGAGATAGGTAGTAATTAGATATTGCGTATGTACATGCAAGTAAAAATTTCTCAACGTTACCTTCGTGTTAGCTGGTATTCGTTGCACATAGACCGGCTTCAACTTGAAGGACGGCGATTCGGAAGAAGTATCTTCAGAATGGCCGCTGAGGCATAAAAAAATATGACACCAGCCGTCCCCAGCTATTACGATCAAAGCGTTGCTTCCGCATTTCAAAATGTCACCCACACCGACAGCGGTTATCATCCCTAAAGAGTTGATGATTTGAACGCATTCTTGCTCCTTGTAAATAAACAAATTGCCGTCCGTGTTTCCTATAATTAATTCGTCGTTACCGTCGTTATCCACATCTCCCAAACACAAAGCACTTTGATGAATATTGCCGAAAAATGACAATTCGGTATGTTTAACAAAACTAACGGAACGCATTTTAAAACAGTTCTACTATTTCAGCGGTAATAAATTCATAGGCAAACGTTCGTATCTCATTTCAGTTTTCACTTTCTGCCATCGGCGAGGAGGCCAAACAATAGCTGTAGCTTTAGCTGTTACCAATCCTAGCGATACAGGTCCAAAGTGATTTGAATCCATAGAATGACCGGTATGATCTCCTTCCACCCAGCAGTATCCTTTTGGTACATTTATCACAGGTGCTTTTGCAGAAACGGTTTTAATAACGTCGCCTTGTACGCCGATAACTCTCTTAATGATCTTATGATCCGGATTCTTGGGCGATATCAACGAAATAACGTCACCTCTTCGAATATCACTATGGTTTACCGACCAACGATTTAGAAATACGTAATCGGTTGTCGAATCAGGATTTAGTAACGGCTGCATAGACGTTCCATCAACGCGAGCGATGTATCCAACTGTGTCAATAAAAGTGATTCCAATAGGGATTCCGCCGATGATTGAACTCAATATTCTCCATAAATTCATTAGCAAATCACTAAGTAAAACGACAGCAAATTTGCGTGTAAACAAGTTAATTAATTATTTTTTGAAAGTTTTCAGATGGAAAGTTCATTTTCGTCACGGTAACAACATACAACAAGTTGCGAACTTACGAAAAATTTATGAAAAATTGAAAAACAAAAGGAATTGATAAGGAATTTTCCCGTCAATTTGTTGCTTATTGGCTTTGGCACAAATTCGAAAATTTGATGTGCCAGCAGCTGTCCACTTCCCCTCCCATGATGTGGTGTGAAATGTGTGAATTTATCGTCATCCTGGTTAACGTCTCGGTTTGTGTTGGTGTTGAGTGAATAGAATCACATGAAAAATTACTTCACTCGAAAAAAAAAACTGAATCTGAAGTAGCAAAATATTTCCTTGATGAATCGGAAAACTAGTAAAAAGTTAATAGCATACGCTCATTTTTAATGTTTTTTATTCGGTTTGTAGCAAGACTTCGTATTATACCCGTTTAGTATGGCTAAACCAGAGCAAGTTTTGATTATAGAGCCGCAATACGAACTGAAGTTTCGAGGTAATGATGCGTTCCATTTATTTGATCTATTACACTTAAGATATCATGTTTTCACTACATTTTTAAATGTAAGCACTATGATTATCGTTTTTAAAAGATCTAAATTCTACAATTTTGTTTGAATCCAACTCAGTTTTCATCACAGATTAAATGTTATTTTACGTATACTCTCATGTGTAAATGTCACCAATTTCCAAAACCAAACTGTTTCAAATTAGAGGTTAAAATTTCCTCTTCTTTGCTGTCGTTTATGATGTAGGATAATGAATTTATTCGTTGTCACATATGCATAGTAAACTATGGTATCTCATCGCTACATGCTTGTTTTACAAAGGTGGATAAATGTATCAAATTCGAGTCACTCCAGTTCTTATACCTAATTCGATTAGGAAGTTTTACCATTTCGTTGATGAGTGATAGAATTCATTGAACGTTTTAATAAAACTATTTTGTAAATCATTTATGACGAAATATCGAGTAATTTGCCTAAGTTTATGCGATTCGGTTTCTCTGCCGAAGCCATATATACAAAATGTAATCTTGCGATACGTTTGCAGGTCCATTTACGTCACCGGTTACATCCTATATTAAATTGACAAATCCATCGGAGCATAAAGTATGTTTTAAAATCAAAACCACTGCGCCAAAGAAATATTGCGTTCGTCCGAATTCCGGGATATTAGATCCCCAGAACCGTATTGAAATCGCAGGTAGATACGGAAGATGTTTTAATAATACTCATTTCGTTCACTCATTCTGAGATTCTGTCAATACACACTTTGTCTTGTTTGTTACAGTGAGCTTGCAACCATTTGATTTCGATCCTCATGAAAAAAATAAACATAAATTCATGGTGCAGTCGATAGTGGCTCCGGGAGATGATTTCAATTTAGAAGCTTTAGTAAGTGTAAATCGGAGCCAAGTTGCTTTGTAAACGAACGCATGGATTGTGTATTCAACAAAGTTATATTTTATTGCAGTGGAAGGAAGCATCTCCAGAATCATTGATGGACTCTAAACTGAAATGCGTTTTTGAAATGCCAAGCGAAACTAACTCTTTACCTTCAAATTTTTCAGTCACTGAAAAAGAAGATCTTAAAAAGAAAGAAGTAAGTTACTACATCCCCTTTTCTTTACATGAACGTCTCGCATTTGACCAACTTGTTTTTCAAAAATTATGTAAAACATAATAAAACCTCAATTTTATACCCTCGCTCCTCGATTTTCATCATACTTCCGCAGCGTAATGGCAGTAACGTTGTTATAATCGCTGTCTTCAAGGTCGTGCATGAATTGTTTTTTTGTTTTTTTTTGCTGAAATGAATCATACTACTACCGATACTTGTTCTGTTCGTATTCAAGTAGTTTTCTTTTTTCATGCGACTTGAAAAAGTTTCTCGAACCTGTTGTTTTTCCATTTTGAAGTCCATGTTCAATTGTTCATAAATGCAAGATTGAAAAATACATGAAACCTTTTTTTTTTCAATTGTTTTAATAATTTTTATTGTATACTGAATTGTTGAATTATTTACCCTTTTTTAATTTTTTCCTTTTCATGTTTCAGTCTTCAAATTCAGCAGATTCCATCGAGTCCGAACTGCAGAAAGCAAGCAACGAAATAGCGCGTTTGAGAGAAGACTTAAGCTTAACGCAACGAGAAAATTTACAATTAAAGGTATTCATTTTGAAGCAGTTATACTGTTATGCTTTTTTAAATTCAGATGGATCTTACTTACTGTGTCATTGTTGATTGTAGGAAGACTTATTAAAAGCTCGCCAGCAGCAAATACCGCTACAATCAACGTTGAACGTGAAGAAAACGAATCAGCCTTCACTGTTGGAAGGAACGCAAGTAACTCCAGTCATCTACTTGGCTTTTGGCGTGATCATTGGACTGTTGTCCATTTTAATTGGAAAATATATTTTTTAATGGTTAATATTTGCCGACTATCGTATTTTTCGCTGTAGAAATGTACCGTATTTATTTTATCACCATTACAAAATCACTTCTGTGGTGGTAATAATAATTGATTTATTGAAACTATTATTATTTTATTATTATTACTATGTATTATTATTTACATCTACGATTACTACTATTAGTAATTTTATTTATTACGGTTTATTTATTTATTAATAATTTTTGTTTGTTTGTTTACTTGTTTGTTTTTCCTCTATTCTCCTCTTGTACATAGAAATTAGCATTTCTCGAGTTATTTTCAACGGCTTCCCGAATTTTCAAAATTGTATTACCATTCCTACTTCGGTGCGCTTTTTGCAATCTTCATTTTCGAAAGGTAATTCGTTGAGGTTTCCATTCGATTTGGCCGGCAGCGTACATATTTCATTTCCTCAATTTTTGTTTCCCTTTTCATACCCGTCCGTGCATTTGCTGAAAATCAGTTTGAAATATTAGCTTTAGCTGTACCTATTTGTTGTTCACAGTCGTATAATATTGCGTCGAACAGTTCTCCTGTTGAAGTGTTCAGTATTTTCCGAAAAGAGTACAGTAATTGTGTACATGATAAACAAACCTGTTGTGCTTCTTCCTTTCCGATGCATGCATTGTTCAGCGAGTTGAAACTATTTGTTACTTTCTAAAATAGCTACTACTTCACGGTGTTTAAAACTCGAAAGTATTTTTACTATGTTATACTGGCGAGAAAAATACGAAAAAACGAAAAAAAAAACAACCTAATCAATTTTGTATCTCTGTTCTGAGAACAAACGAATAAATGAATAAATGAGATAAAAAATAAAAAATTGAAAATCCAAACTAAAGTAGTGATAAATAGTAATAATAATTTAATAAAGTATACGCACTTGTGTATCACTCCATAAAGTTAATTACGCGGTCTGGTAGTGTTCTTATACTTTTACAGAGGTATTGCTAATGTAAAATAATAAGCATTAATATAAGGTGTACTTTGGTTTTTAACTGTTTATCTTTTTCATCGTGTTGGCTTCGATTGTACGTGTATGTTTCCTTTATTACCTACCTACCTACCTACCTACTATATTGTTAGTGTGTACCTCTTTATCAAATTTATCATCGCTTTGTAACACCATATAAAATCGTAACCATTAAAAATAAATACGTTAAAATTTTCATTTTCAAGTCTCTATAATGAATACGGCTGTCGTGTCGCATTCGACGCCCTGTTCATTTTATTTGATCTAGAAAATCTGTTATTCAAACGTATGTCTATCGAGTACAGCTTCAGCGTAGCTGAGCGATTAAGATTATACACCAATAACACTTTGGGATTTCTACTATGATGTTATTTTCGTCTATTCCATTTTATAATTATCTTAAAAAATTCAGAAACGAATAAACTAAACAACAATTATGTTAAAATTATGATGCGAGGAAATCGTAGGTATATTCCTTTGCCTTACTCGTAGGTAATTAGGTATCTATAGTTGAAGAATTGTTTTCAAGTGTTCCGTTCCGTCTATCTGCAACTGTACGTGTATTTACTTATTCCTTTGACGTTGATGTGAAAATACACAATATATAATTGCACGCGACCATAGCATGTCAGCCACTTTAATAATTTTATATATTCGGTCTTTTTATGTTTTTTTCATTTTTTTCTAATTCATTTGCTAATCGACTTACCTATCAAAATTCTAATCGTAGACTCGTTTTCAGCTGAAGAAAGTCCATCTTGAATAAAATTAATAAACTATGAGCCACCGAAAAAATAAATTGAAATTTTTCGAGTCGTATAGCAATTTTGGATAAGTGTGTGTGTCAAAAAGCCTGACTTGAATAAATAATTTTTGTTCAAGACAAATGTTTTTTTTCCAGACAATTTTCAAAAAAAAAGTTTATTTTTTCAAAATTGAAAAATTTACATAAATATGTGGATTAGGATCACAAACATCGCCAGTTAGCACTTTGAGATTGAGTCCTCAAAAATTTCCGGTACTAACACCGTTCGAAAATTTCGGAATCCGGAAAAATCTTACTTAATCCGTACTTGACATTTTAACATTTTTATCAAAAAAATTATGAAAAAGTTGATTTTTGTTTTGAACGTATTTCAAACGTGTTTTAGGGCCTTATTTACAGTCGATACGAATTCATTTTTACTTATTTATACCTATTAAAGTATTGGATAGATTACTTACCACTTTTTTTTTCTTAACCGTAAATTGTATCACCTATGTAAGGTAAGATGTTCACTGTTGTAGAGAAAACTGTAAACTAGATGAAATTCCAACCAAAATAAATAATTGTTTATAATTGAAACGTCGTTTTTTGTTTGATTGTAGATGCTGGCTCAAATATAGTCAATGAGGCAATATGTACATCTTATATACGAGAATTCATTTATTTCGAAAACATAATCTTCAATGGAAAAACAACATTGAAATTTTTTTAAATGGACGAAATTTTGAGCATATTTCCATTCATGCATGTCACAATAACGACGATATGATGAACAGAAAATAACGATAACGAAATTAGGAACAATGCCAATGATGATTGATTACAAAAAGAAAAAAAGTAATAAAAATAAAAATACACATCCATCGAAACGAAATCGATAAGTACCCAACAAAAGGCTGAAATACGAATATTATACGTATTGCACAAATTATGACCTTTACAAATTCAACTGCCCTAGGTGTTCAGCCATCTTTTTGGCGGCATCTTTAAGTTTATTAATTTCATCTTCGCTCAACTTCAGATGAATGACGGACGAAATTCCATTTTCACCCAATACGCAAGGTAAAGATAGATGCACGTCTTCGGAAATTCCATAAAAATCCTACGTGAAAAAAAAAGTAGTAAATTATTACACGCTGAAAAAAACTGAGTTGGGGTGCTTTTTTATTTTTTATTATAAAATTAACCTTGACACTGGTAGTCACAGCGTGTACTTTGTTGCTATTTCGCATTATCGTTTGTAAAAGGTCAGCAACGCTGAGTCCAATCGCCCAACATGTGAAACCTTTCAGTTTAATGATATTATAGGCGCTGGAAAAAACAAAGTAAAGTGAGATAAAATGGAAAAATAAGATAGGACGAAAAAAAAAGTTCCAATCGCTACCTTTCGACAACTTCTTTCCAGACAAGCGTCCAGTTGTCCGGATCATCGGCAGCTCCCACTTTTGGATACAGTTCTCGCAATAATACTCCTCCGGCGCTTACTCCAGACCAAACAGGCACTACGAGCAAATTCAACTTATACATGTATATAAGTACCAACTGGTATACGTAAGGGGTAGCATGAATACAGGAAATTACAAATACAAAAAAAAAGGCTTCACTGTACCCACCACTTGAGTCTCCATGCTCGCCGATAATCCATCCTTTCACACTTTCTGGGGCTATATCCAATTTTTGCGAGAGTAAAAATTGAAAACGAGCCGAATCTAAATTCGTTCCAGATCCTATAACTCTATTACGTGGTAATCCGCTCAATTTCCAAGTCATGTACGTTAGTAAATCGACTAAAACAACAAATCAACGCGTGGTATAAATGTAGGTAGGTATCTAAGGAGTAAGTAAGCTGAGCGGGTGCCCGCCCACATCCACACAGACGAAGCATAAGCGTTAAATGTTACGATAATACTCCATTACCAGGATTGCTGACGATCACAAATATCGCACTAGGACTATGCTTCACCAAGCCAGGTATCATCGATTTGAAGATGTTCAAGTTGTTTTGCATCAGATCTAGACGCGTCTCGCCACTTTTTTGACGAGCTCCAGCGCAAACCACTACTACTTTCGAATTCGCCGATATTACGTAATCTACAAGATAGCGTACATTTCCAATTTTATAGACGAATCAACAGTCGAAAAAATGAGAATAGGTAGTTGGACCAACCTGAGCCGGCGACTATTTTTGCACTTTTCATAAACGTGGAACCGTGTTGTAAATCCAACATCTCTCCCTTTACTTTATCGTCGTTTACATCTATCAAAGCTACTTCGCTGGATACGTCCTAATAAAAATATACGGCTCGGATTAGTTGAAAAAATCAACCAGTACAAAAGTGATGTCGAAACTAACGCTGTTGCGTAATCGTTACCTGCGTCAAAATGCTGAAGGCGCATGCCATACCCACGGCTCCTGTTCCTACAACGGTAACTTTATTCGAAGCTGAAGGAGCTTTTGGTGCAACCTCGGTGGTAAGTTTCGATCTATTCTCGCCTCCTATCATGTCTTTCAAAACGTCGGATGATATAGCACTAGGTCTTGGCTCATTACTCGACTCAGCTGAACTTTCAGGAGTCGCGCCTCCGGTTTCTTTTCCGGGTATTCTATGACAAAAGCATCAACAGGTCAATTGAATGCTGGAATGTGAAGTTCTCGCGTAGGAATGCGTGTACCGTATGTATATAGGTATGTAGTACAAATCAAACGTTTAGTACGTAGCATCACTAGATTACGACTGCTTGCCAAAAGTTAAAACTAAAAGTATCGGCATAAAATTCTCAGAATAACATCAAACGATTACAACTAGGTAAAGTTTATAACGAATCGTTTTCGACATATTCTATCGTTTTTTTTTATTTACCTATTTTTTTTTTAGCCGAATAAGTGGATATAAAAAGTAACGCTTGAATGACAACATATCAATCTTTATAAATAGAAAAATAAAAACATTGCCAACCGGAATCTTTCCAAAAATGTATCTTGATTAGAAAATTAATACTCGTACATTTATGGAAAACCTCCGGTTGAGAATTTTCTTGAATGCCCGGCAGTAGGTACCTATACAAAAAACCACGGTTTAACCATCAATAACTGTAGGGTTGAACATGATTGAATAATGGCGACGAAAAAAACATTGGTGATTGATGGGTCTTCTATAATTAATTTATAGGTACGGTTATACCTCGACAGTACGTAGCTTCTGCCTATTCCATCAATAATGCGTTCTCTAAATTTACCAGACTTCTAAATTTTTTTGTACCCCCTATAAAATTAAGCGCAGAATTGCAGATAACTTGCGATAATCGATTGCTCAAAACCTAATAATGGAATTTCTATTGACACAATAGACACAATACACTCAAGTAACTGGTAGGTAATGCCAAAGCTATAAGAAACGATTCACTAGTTACCCGACGGACGATCAAAACACACTTACTTCATTTTCGAATCGATGATGAATTGATCACAATGGCTCAATTTGCAACCAATCTTGAATATTTGTTTTTATCAAGAATTAGGTAACATGAATAAACACGAAAAAAGCCTACGCGTAGCGAAATAAATACGGATACGTGTCTTAAGTTTGATTGATGAACAAACGCGACTCGATTATCCTAGGTGCGAAATTTATTTGACTGGTACTTCTAATGAGACAGAGACGATCGCGGTACCGTAATAAAAGTGAAATTCTAACGTTTTTCTGTTCATTAAGCATGCGCGGATTTCTCTATTTTTCTCAATTTATTTAGCAATACCTCAATATCTGTTTGATCGTTGAAGTGTGCATAGGGAAATCTGCCATCGAGTACTCGAGACTATGCGTTTATGTGGTAAATACGCGCGTAGGTGGTACTACCCGATCTATTATACAAATTAATTTGCTATAAGTTTAATTTAATCGTAACTCGGATTATTTTAAATTTGTATCTAGACGTCGCGTTAAGACTTCTTTTTAATAATCTGTACTTTAGATTATGTTGAAAAAAGGTATTATCAAGCTGAAGAAAATTTCTTGCCATTTTTTAGGTACCTATATTAATAATCTTACGTAAAAAAAAAATATAAAATAATACGGATTTACATTATTGGTTGTGTTTACCTGCTGTCGCACTCATTGTCATCATTTTCTTGCTTAATCATTTCGAATCAATTATTTCTCCGAACGAATGACGGTTGATTATTAAATTTAAACGCTTCGGAACTGATTTTAATTCAAATTCGGATAACTTAACGAATATTGCCACTTGCTACTCGCAGGAAAGTAAAAAACTGAAACAAATAAAAACAAAAACAAAGGTAATTAAAAACGAGAATTATTCGATCGCAACGACCATATAACAGCCAATAATAAATATAACATTTATGTATACGAATAGCTGAATAAATTTTTGATGTGTACTGGTGCGTAGTGCGTACTGCGTATACTGCATACCGAAGATTACGATTCAGTGTCTATACTGTTACTTTCAAACTTGGTCATAATTAAGTTGATTTCAGCAAGCAAAGGTAGCAATTAGCCACCGAAGTACAAGTTTGAATAAAAGCCAGTTTAAGAGAATCCTAAATAATTTTGATGAAGTCAGCCGCATACCTATAGTTACCTACCAAGTAGAATTAAATATGAAAAATGTGCATGACGTACACGTAGAGTATTGGTGGTGTTCTAAAAAACAATAGCCCAAGCAATAAAATGAAAAGAATCGATAAAATTAATAAAATTGCCTGCTCACCCACTGATTAGAAACACTTTCGCTGGAGGAGATGAAGACGTTTCATTGACGATCTGAAGTATTTGAGGTTGAATGGCTTGGCGGCATCACTTTGTAGACTGAAACGCCGGTGAATGGTGTTTATTCATCACTTTATACGGCGCGTAATATCTACAATAATTTCGTCAGACGTTGCGATCATTGTAATAATAGGTGAGTATTACGGTATTACACGAAATATAGATTTTCATCGCAATATTTTAACGAGTTGATATGAGAAATATCTCGTACAGGTATACGAACTCGAATAGCCTGTCCTGTTCTTCTTCAATTCGACTAGTGAATTTTCGATTTCAATCCGAACTTGATGTGAATGCTGTTTACTGAGTTGCTCATCACCTTCATAATCCATAATCCAGCTAAAAAAAATACATAAATCAGTCGAATAGAATTTTATATTAGATTATCGCTACTTTTATGACGATACACTCATCAAGAGTTCTCATACTTACCTACACTTGGGAGTGATGTTTCCTCTCGACGTATGCGGGAATGTTATGTCAGGCCTCATTGCAAAATTAGAAATAGAAATCGGAATTTTATAATTTACGATCTCGGTCATCACGTCATCAACAGCTAAGATTCAACTTTTACGATTAAATTTCAAATTTTCAAACAAAAGTCTTTTGAATCTGAAGTCAATCAAGTGATCTCAAATTGTTATCAGCTATGAGGTAACCGTTATCACTATCAGCGCTTGCTTGACCCTCCTCGAAGTACTCGAAGCTACTTGAAACAAAAGTATCCAGTTGATCAATGATCAATAGACAGTGTTGTTGCCTTCACCGGTACCCTTTAGATCTCGCCACCGTTATGCAGGTAACCAGTTACAGGTGTTGTTAGAACATTAAACCAGATGTTGGTCCGGCGAATAGCAAAACGTGTTCCGTAGCGTTACGATCATGACGTGTGTGCACGGAGACTCTCGGTTTCATATTCATATCCACGCTCGCGATTCTGAGCTTCTGATACTGAATTTCTGAATCGCAAAGACGAAGATCGTAGCAGTCGAAGACTCGAAGGTGGATTGTTACCAGTTGCGGAGGGCAAGAGCTGTATTGTTGGCATTCCAATCTGTTCTGTTTGACAGCTGAACAACCAGTCGAGTTGTGTCGCGCTAGCAAATAGCAATAATTACAATTACATAGTGTTATTCACTTATCGTTCCATTATTTTATAATTATTCATTTTTTTGCCTACGCCTATACATATACGAGCGCGTACCTACGTCGATATGTTATAATATCCATCAACACGTATTTATTACCTGATTTCGGTCGTCTGTTCCTACATTAGTTTTCCATTTTACGCGATTACCGTTTTATTATGAGTGATTTTTTTCATACGAGTGTCGAAAAATTGCATTCGCGCGAAGAATTTAGTAAAGTATCGTGTATGCCACTTTCAACGATCAACAAACGGTGAATTGTTGCAGTCCATACTGATTGGAATTCGACCACATCCCAGAAAATCTCAAAGAATACATGCATCGAATATAGCTACTGCACCCAAATTTATGATTCCACCGTTCGATTTTTGGCCCATCGCCGTTCTTCCAGCAGCAGTGAATCAATGATAAGTAAAATCAAACCTCGGGCCTGTGTAATATGACTGTATCTTACTCTCGTCTAGTGGCAAATGGAAGTAGTTTTGGTTGCTTTTGGAGCATATTACGCAAGTAAGTACGTAGAGGATATTTCAATTTGACATAAAATCGTTTACAAAATGTTATCAGGTGTTAAATGCAAACATCCAAATTGGTAACGTTTTACTTAAGTGCACGAGCTAATGAAATTTCAGATATTTTCTTTACTGATCGACTACCGACAAAAAAAAAAGTGCAGTCTTATTCACGATCGCGATCATACGTAGCCTATACGTAGGTATATCAAAGAGTTCTGATATTGCTGGTTTTCGTTTCCGAGTACCATTCCCCCAGAATTTTTCGATGATTTTAGTACTTCAGAGGTCCTATTTCGATGGTATTTGTACCTATTTGAAAATATAATTACCGATTGTGAAAACTTGGATTAAAAAACACGCATCAGTAGCTAAACAAAGATTGTAAGCGTTTCAGTAAACATAAGTATCTACATAAATAAGTATAGGTACAACTAGGTATGAGTTTCGTATAATTTTCATACTTCTTGCTTTGTTTTTTTAAAACGTAAAAATGTTAAATCATAACAGGAAATACGTGTGTCCGCTTAATTGAATTCGCTATGGTTGCATGTGTTTTACAATGTTTACGAATAGGCGAGGACCTAAACAATTCCGATCAAATCGAAAAATAAAATACGACCATGCTAGTAAACTCGACGAATATAAAAATATAAACAGTCCCTAGCACTGTAATACATAATTTTATTAAGCACATTCATCGCGTAATATTTTCATGATAGGTATCAAAATCTACCTTGTGATTTTTTAAATTTCATTCCATAAAGAATTATCTTTTAATTAGTTAATAGAAGTTTTTCATGAATACTTACAAATAGATGATGTTACCTATACCTACTATGTTGTCACAAAGGGAGGTTCGAATCTTTGCGGATCGAATAAGGTTACTGGAATTCAACTGACTGAAAAGGAGGAAGGAGGGAAACACTTACAATAATATATATTTGAAGAAGTGCGCAATGCCAATTCGAAATTATTTTCATTTTTTTTATTAATCAAGTTTAAAATACGTCAGTAGTTAATTACTTACCTATAGAGACCTATGTATTTCCATCTTATACCTTTGTAGTTTCATCAACTAAATTATGTTAAAAATTGTGATTAAAATTATAATTTACCTACTTTAGTGGTTGAATATCTATTACGGGATATCGCTACAACCGGATCTTATTTAGTGGTCTTTTACGTAATTTAGTATTAGGTGCCCATACTTGTGAAATATAATTATATAGTATAACATACACTGGAGATGGTGAATTTATCTGTCGAACGAATCCTGGTGAAATTTCGTCGACGCAAAATTGTATCAAATATCTAAGCAGTGCGAAAAAGTTGAAAAATTTTGCAATGGTGAATTCTTCGCTTTAAAATTTCGTAATGTTTTAATTATTCACCTACGTACTGTTTTAACGTTATGATTATGGATGAGGTTTTATGAGATAGATAATAATCATCTTATCGATGATTTTCAAAAATTCAGAGAGTTGGTAATCGACGCAATACTATAGGTTGATAGATATTTAGATAGGTACCTACCTCTGTCTATTCAGATTCTCGATAGAACAGACTATTCCTCCATGTGGTTACCAACTTCCAGCATGATTATTGGATGATTTTTGTTTTATATATGTACAATACATATACCGATACTCGTTAATACTCTCATTACTGAGAATATTGCATTTCATCATTGTGTCATTGAAAATTACTCAACGAATTGTGGATGAGTAAAACTAGTAAAACGATTCATACTTTATCATCAAATTGCATTCATTAACGAACAGCTGTACTATATTACACATGTGTATATGTATAGTATACCTCCTATCTACTTATCTACTTCTGCTCACTCGAGTTTCCAATACAATTTAGTACTTATTCTATCCTACACTATAGTTGTATTTACTGGACATTGGGACATTGATAGGTGTACGTAATGTTTAAGGGCCTAGCTGTAGCGAGCTGAAAAGTATAGATATATGTACTTATTACAATTGAGTATTTGTTTTTGCTGGGCGATTTTCCAAAAAATTTCTTCTGCAGTGACTATCGTGAGCACCATCATCATTCCTACGTACGAGTATTATGTATGTACCCCTGAACCTAAAAATTACATTTTCGTGCTTAATTTTACGCGTACCTACTTGTTACCTTGATGAAACCTGTATTTCATCATTCGGTGAGAACTAAGAATACTCATTTATGCATACCTACCTACATATGTGAAGAAAACGTGACCTGAAGAGGAAAATTCAGCAAACATTCGAATAGGAACTTCTTCTAGCCTAAAGGTTATTATTAATATTCACGCTCTTTCCGCAGGTACTGTACCTATGTACAGTGCATGTGCACATATCGAAACGTTGGAAAACCCCATGAAACAGAAAGTACCTCTACCTACATGTAGGTACTTATAACAGGTACTCACTAAATACAAGTTTCTATTATCATCGTCTACGTACAATGTGTGCATACTGCATATATAAATCTTCATCTTTACGTAATATCACGTTAACATTATAGTGCATTACCTCAGCTACAAATTGTGAATTGTGATTTGTGATAAGAAAAATTCATTTAAATTACATGCTTTACCTAGTCCAGTCTATAGTGGAGTACCTTCTGCTCGAAGTATTTTTTATTGTTAATTTGATTAATTACTGACGTACTTATATTGTTTTATATCCTTTTTTTTTCTTCAAATACGTAGGCACGTATTACTCCACTTTTTCAACCCAAGATGAGTACGACTGCGAACATGAAATCGTCTCATCGTTCGCGTCTCTTCAGTCATAAACATCGCTTCTAAAAATGTCTTGATAGAAAACAGAAAAGGACTGGCCATAGGCACTTTCTAAGTGAAATAAATCAAGCTTCATCAAAATCCATTCGTTAGGTTGTCATAGGCGGAGATAGACCAGATTTTTTTTTTTTTTTTTGGGGGGGGGGGGGGGCGAAAGCCCCAACTGAGCATTTTTAAATCAATTAAATTCTAAAAACATGAAGCATAATATGGCCCGAGCGAAACGAGGGCAAAATTTTTTCGGATACCTAATATATTGAGAAAATTGCAACTTTGCCCTGAAAAAGGCGTATTTTTTCCTTATTTTGTATGCTTGGAAACGTAATAAAAATGCTTTTACTTCATATTCGAAAATGATTAGGGAGGGCTAATGTAACATTGGGGGGGGGGGCTATAGCCTTCTAGCCCCCTATCTCCGCCTATGCAGGTTGTTCTGGTATAATCTCTATACTCAAAGTCGAGTCTTTTTTCTTTTTTTGAAAATACCTACTGGGGCCTACGCCTACTTACTGATATGTCAAATTCTATATTATGCCATATAAGTATATATCTAAGTATCTTGTCTAAATCTAATCATTTGTGTTTTTTTTCCAGATGGAAAGGCAGCGTCTACAAATTAGTATGGAGGGAATTGATTGTTTATATGTTCCTCTACTTTGCAGTCAATGTTACTTACCGATATGTGCTTACCGATCCACAGCAAAAGTAAGAATAACTTTTTATTCAATTTACTATTACCTTAGATTGTGCTGTAAAATGTTTGTAGTGGTTTTTCGCACGAATACTAACACCTGATTTTTTTGCTTTATAGAATTTTCGTACAAATTCGAGCCTACTTGAGAGGAAAAAGTCAAAGTATACCAATGTCTTTCGTATTAGGCTTTTATGTGACATTAGTGGTGAAAAGATGGTGGGAACAATACAGACTGTTACCCTGGCCGGACACTCTTGCCCTGTTCGTCAGTGCAGCCATACCTGGTGCAGTGAGTATCATCCTCATTCGTTATAATGATGAACGTATGCCGTACATATATTATGTTTTACTCTGACCATCATTATTATATCAATATTTTCCATAACGAGTTCAAGGTATATAGGTGGTACATATACGTTAGAATGTCTAATTGTCTATACGTACTATACGTACATACTACAGAATACCATCCTAGCTACTAGCTAGCAGTTACCTGCCTTCGTGGTTATGTAGTATTCGCGTTAAAACTCCGAATGTGTGTAGCTAGGTAGGTATAGCTAAACGCGTGCTCATCAAACCGTAACCGATTGCTTCCTCGATTTATATTTGATAGGAAGCAACCGAACGAGCCGAACCAATCGTTCGTAATTCGTACTCATTGGCGCGAGGGTCAGTGATCAGGTTTTTTATTTTTTTTTGCAATTTATTCTTTGTTTGCGCGCCCTACGTACTACCGCCTTATTGCGGTGTGTGACGAATTGAGCCGCAATAGGTTTAGGTGCTTCATTTCTGCCGCACTTCTAACCAGACAGTCAAATGTGGCTAATAAATTCATCAGCATAGTCTCATAGACATAGATTTAAGAAATGAACAAAAAATGTCTGACGTGAATATACGTTTAGGTGCTTGATTGTTTTGATAATTCTGCAAGTAGGTACCTGAATTGTGACCACGTTTCAGTGTTAGGTGGGTACTGTATCTTAACCACTAGTTGAGTTGATATGTATAGTAGACACGTACCCAATATAGCGCGCCTCTTGGTACATGCGTTTGTATGTGCGTCTATATACGTAAATTTGTTAAACTTCACGCTTATGTATGCCAAAATTGAAAATATATTTTTTTGCGATATCTACAGGACGAAAGAGGACGATTAATGAGAAGAACAATAGTACGGTACGCGGTCTTGGCGTACATAATCACCCTGAAACACGTTAGCGTTCGAGTTAAAAAACGCTTTCCTACCTTGCAACACATCGTAGACGCTGGTGAGTACTATACGTGCTATCTGTTGCGTCACGTCGCACGTTTACAGAGCACCTTTTCTTACTTTTTCTCATTTTAGCCACCCCCCCTCCCTTCTCTTATAAATTTTCAATCGAAACCCTCGCCTTCGACACGCTGAAAAAATGATAAACGACGCGACGAGCGAATGACGATTCGTTAATTACCCATTGTGTCGTGTCGGTGTTACCTCGATTCTCATATTCGTATACCTGTATAGTACCTACAATACCTAGACCTACAACCTACATGTATACTTTCCTACACGGGTAATTTTTTCGATCACGTGATGACGTGTTGATAAATTTTACTCAGTTTGATGAGAACTGTGGGAGTTTATGGAATCTACGTTATGGTACGTTCTTATGGAAATGCCTCGTTTGACAACTTTAACCGAACAACTTACCTAACAATACCATAATGTATTATAGGTATGAGCAGTATTGGGTGATATCTGCTGTCTAATTTATGCAAAAAAAAAAAAAAAAAAAAAAAAAAAAGGCCAAATTTTAAAAAAAAAAAAAAAAAAAAAAAAAAAAAAATGGCACAGTTTTCAAATGGATTGTTGACATCGTGGATACCTCTAGTACCTGATGTACTACCTACCTGAATAATATTGAAACTACCATCGTACATAGGCAATGGGCATGCCTGAGGGGTGATTTAATGTTAAATTTTATAAAACTATGTTTAAATTCGCAGAAACGCCCATTTCTTTTTTTTTTACGCGCACATTATCAAGCAGTTAGATTGGTAGGTTTTGTATCTTGCGTATCTGCTGTTTCGCTAATTTATGTAGTAGCTGTGTAAAAAATTTAAAATATGGCGCATTCCGAAACACCTACAGATCTAATAGATGTAGATAGGTTTAGAGGTACAGGTATTCCAAGTTGTATAGTGTATATTCTTAACGACTATATAACGTTTCAACTCAAGGTCTTTAACAAATTACGCAATAATTGTTTGTAATTTTTTTTTTCCATTTTCCTCGTCTTCTTTACTTTTTCCTTTTTCATTTCTATTGCTAGGTATTGTTATTTTCTCGGTAATTATTGCAAAGTTTCCGTGAAATAGTTAAGAAGTACCTACGCTAGTACGTATGTTCGGCGTACGTATATACTTGCATGTTGTACCTACTATCTACCTACACCTTAGTACCTATATGTATATTTATGTATGTATATGCAATATGCATACTTGTGGACGTTTTCTCAAAGCTACGCTTGTTTTACTTTTTGTGATTTGAAATTTGAATCGCGTGTATTATGCTTTTTCCAAGTACAAATATTTTCAACTCGCCAAATACCTAATTAATTAGGAGCTCAATTTCCTACGCCCCGTCCATTTGACGGAGGGGGTTGGGAGGGGGTCAATCGTTTGTGCTTCGTTTGTGCACGTTTGTGCACGCAAAATTTTCGTTTGTGCCCCCTCCCTTCTGTGGGCGGGGCGTAGGAAATGTTGCCCACCCACTCGAGCTAGGGGGACGAGAGGGGGTCAATCGTTTGTGCTTCGTTAGTGCACATTTGTGCACACAATATTTTTCGTTGTGCCCCCACCCTTTTATGGGCGGGGCGTTAGAAATGCTTTTTGAAAACCTTACAAAATAAATTTTGACAAAAAAAACAATAGCATCAATCGTTTGTGCTTCTCGCGTAGAGGTTTGTGCAGTTATCAAATTTCGAAAATTTTCACATTTTCTACCCTTTTAGAATTTTCATTGATGTGCTGTCCCTTGGGGTGGGCGTAGGAAATGTTGCCCACCCATTCAAGTGAGGGGGTTGGGAGGGGGTCAATCGTTTGTGCTTCGTTAGTGCACGTTTGTGCACACGATATTTTCGTTTGTGCTCACCCCCTTTCCCCTGTAATAAATATAGGTCACGGGTGGGCGTACGAAATGGTGCCCACCCACTCGTGCTAGGAGGATGGGAGTAGGCTTAATCGTTTGTGCTTCGTTAGTGAACGTTTGTGCACACAATATTTTCGTTTGTGCTTACCCCCTTCCTCCTAAAAAAAAATATAGGTCATGGGTGGGCGTAGGAAATGCTTTTTGAAAACCTTGCAAAATAAATTTTGGTGAAAAAAACATCACTA
>FIZT01039566.1:0-20142 GCA_900065295.1 Paracoccus marginatus
TTTTGATCCAAGAAAGATGGCGATGGTCTAGGAAGATGCAGAAACTCAAATTGTATCTTTTAAGTACTAAGAAGGGTTTCTCACGTCATTTTAGCTGGGTTGGAACCAATTAAAACAGCGTTTTTTTCGAAAGGAGGTGCACTTTGAGGACCTTCTGCTCTCTCCCCTTGTACCTAGAAGGCTCGAAACTTTTTTGGGACGTCCCCCACTCAAAGGTAACTACCTCACCGAATTTGGTCAAAATCCAAGGTATGTTTTTTATTTCACTCCACCCTAATGTACCTATTTGTGAAAAAGTTTTTTGATTTTTTTTTCTCCCGAATATCTTTCAACTTTTTGTGAAGTTTTTCAAGTTTTTTTCGTTTTCAACAATTTTTTTTGGCAAGAAATTTTTCAGCAGGGATTGTGAAAAATTCAAGATTTTTTCTGAATTTTGGAACGTTTTACAGGAAGTAGGTCGATGTTGATGAGAATTTTGGGATTCTTTGCATCTTTCAGGGAACCTTTTACACAAAATTGCAATAAATTTCTTTAAATATTTTTGACATATTTTGATAGAATCTTTAGACGAGTGAAGAATTTTGAAAACGTATATGGGGGGGGGAGGGGAGGATTTTTCCGTTTTGTTGAATCGTTTCATCGCCACTCTCCATATCACCCTTGATTTATCTCTGAAATTTTTCTTTTTTAAAGAAGACCTAGTTCCCACACTACCTACTTATTGCGTTATTTTTGTTGAATTTTTGGGGTTTCTAAAAATTTTGAAATTGTTAGTTTTTCAAAAAAACTGATTAAAATTTTTCATCTTCTTTCGATTTTTTTTTTTTTATATTCAATTTTTTCAAAGTTTTTTATTTTGGAAAAATTTTTATTTTTTTTTAATTTCTAGTTTTTTTAAATTTTCAATCGTTTTAAAATTTTTAATTTAAAAAAAAAATTTCAAATATTTTTAAATTTTTCCAATTTCTATTTTTTTTTTGCATTTTCAATTTTTTTGAAGTTTTCAACTTTTTAAAAATTTTCATTTTTTTCATTTTCAAATATGTATTTTGAATTTTTCAAATTTTCCAATTTATAATTTTTTGTAAATTTTCAACTTTTTTGAAATTTTAAAATTTTGAATTTTATTTAAATTTTTCCCATTTCGATTTTTTTTTAAATTTTCAACCTTTTTGAAATTTTGAATTTTTTTAAAATTCTAACATATTTTAAATTTCAAAATTTTTACAATTTCTAATTTTTTTCAAATTTTAATTTTTTCAAATTTTCTACTTTTTTTAAATTTTCAACTTTTTAAAAATTTTTTCATTTTTTTCAAGTTTTTAATTTTTTTTTAAAATCCAATAAAATTGTTAATTTTTTTGCTGTCAGTGTTTCCTATAAATGAGCAAAAAATTTTCACTTCATAATTTTTTTTTAAATTTCTTTTTTAAATTTTGATTTTCTTCATAATTGATTTTTTTAAATTTTTTAATATTTTCATATTTTTATTTATTTGTTTTTTTTTCAATTCTTAGCTCTTTTGAAGTTTTTATTATTTTTTTTTTCAAGAATATTTTTAAACATTTTTAAAAAGTTTTCTTTTTAATGTTTATTTAAAATTATCAAAATTTTTCATTTTTTTTTAATTCTCAGGTTTGGATCGTGTAGTGTTTTTTTGGCGTTTGCGTCTGCTTTTTCGTCGCCATGTATTCCCATGTGTGACCAACCCATCGCTCTCGATAGAAAAATTCCACAAAACTCAACTTGAATACGTTCCATTTTCACGATTTTGAATGCACCTTCAACAACATCAAATATCAAACCCACCGAATAAAGGTGAAAATTTGAAAATCACCCCTTCGCTATCAATTTAGCTGGACTTCGACGCTTAAAATGATTGCACAGGCTATTGTTGTGAATCACGAAAGGCAATTTCGACCCCGGTTGACATTTCAAAGTCGTACCCTTCGCGTGCCAAGTGGAATAACTGAATAATAATTTGAGAACCATAACAAAGATGTGATATTTAGAGAAATTCGATACGCTTCGTGAATATACGTACGTACATAGGTACTCGTAAGCATAATATCCTTTTCAAAAAGGTATGTGGTGTGAGTACCTTGCACAGCTAGTGTATGTACTATGGTCATGCATCTACCAATATTGACTTTCTTACATAATATTTTACATGGCGAAAGGGTCACTCAGCATTTCCGAAATATAAATGAGAAGAAATTATGAAAAATGAACGAATGTAAAAATTTTATTATCGTTTAATACGGTCTGTAGGTAAATATACTTAGTATGAGCCAATTAAAGAAAAATATGTCGCAGCGACGTACGTACCTTACCTATTTTTGTTTTTAGAGCGAGATAAAAATTAGAACATAATTTATACGCGCGAGAGTTTGAAAAAAAAAAATACATTCATCGAGATAAACAGTATACGATTATTACTCAACCGATAGAAATTCCCATTTCTTAAAATAAATCAGCGCGGTAAATAATGTGGGAAGAAAATTTAAGGTAAATTCCTATATATTTTCGAAACCGATTGATTAGTCATCGTAGGTATGTACTTGGAAGATCGCTCGTGTCGAAAATCGAAATGCACACGTTGATAATAATCACCCGAAAAGAAAGGCCGTTAACATTTCACCAAAATTTAGGAGAAATTTAGGCGGGAAAATGCAGCTATAGCAACGGGAGCTGGGAGGAGGAAAACTCGTGATTGTTTTCCTCTCCCCCCGCCTCCCGTTCGACTCGTACGCGATGCTATGGGAGGCTGGGATGGCGGCACGTACTAGCCATATATGGAGTCTACGGTACGGGCCGCTAGAGCGATATGACGTCACGCGCCGTCAGAGCCAAAAATGTCTACAGTTAGAATGAGTACAGATGGCTTCCCATGTAAGGAGGGTTATATTTTTGGGTACAGCTGCGCCGCATTAGTGATAAAGTCAGCTCTCGCTAGTCGACATTTCTCAATTGTTGCTTGCTCTTCGGCGCAGAACGTGATCGTTGGTTTCTTTTTAGGTGAGTTCGCGAGTACCTACTGTAATATACTATACTTACATCGTGATCGTGTGTTTCGATTGGTTTGAACGAGAAGTTAATTTACCAATTTTTCTTTTTCTTCTGTTTTGTTTTCGTCCAGGTCGTGAAGTTGTTTTAAAAAATCAATCAAAATGTGCGACGATGATGTAGCAGCTTTAGTCGTAGACAATGGATCCGGTATGTGCAAAGCCGGTTTCGCCGGTGATGACGCTCCCCGTGCCGTATTCCCGTCCATCGTCGGTAGACCCCGTCATCAGGTAAGCAACCGGTTTTTCCAGTTTAATCAGAGTTGCCCATTCAGTATTCGGTTTGGTGGGTTGGTGAAATTGAATTTCAATTCATTCCAGTCCTCGTCGACTCGAATTTCGAAGTGAGGATTTTTCGGTTTATTTTGAATGGTTTTTCGAATGGTAGGGGCAAGGGGAAGGGGTTTAGAAATTTTAAAATTCGGATACGTGATTATTTCGAGTGTTTCTGGCTTTCAAGTTGTGATTTTTTTCAATTTTGTATTTCTTAAAATTTTTGGAAATCAGGTGGAAGGATTTTGAACCCTCGATGCTCGTATAATTAAGGATATTTCAATTTTTTGAGCTGGGGGGGGGGGGTCGAGTTTGATGAAGAATTTTTCAAAATTGAATGAATTCAAAATTGGAAAATGATAGAAAAATTTTGAATTTTTTTGAAGTTTCTGATTTGGAAAAAAAACAGTGAAAATAATTTAGAAAAATTTTCAACGCATTTTGAATTTAAAAAAATGGGAAAAAAAAATTTTCTTGGTTTGGAATGCAAAAAAAAGAAAAATAATTTGGAAAATTTTTCAACAGGTTTCAAACAAAAAAAAATTGAAAAAAATTGAAAAATTTTTCAACTGCTTTTGAATTAAAAAAAAAAAAAAAATTATTGAGAAAATTTCGAAATATTTTCTTAGCCATTTTCACTTGAAAAAAAAGTTAAAAATCAAAAATTGAGAAAAAAAGGCGAAAAGACAAAATCAGCTAAATCTAAACGACCAGATCTCGAATTAGAATAAGCACCCATTTATGTTGTGCTATTTTTAAAAATAATAAAATAATTCCAACTCAATAAAGATGTACATAAACAATAAACATAGTCCTAAATCACCCAATAATTTTCCAACTTCTTTACACGCGTTCCAAAAACCGTCCCCTTTCACCATCTTCATCAAAACCCATAAAACCATTCGAATTATTTGTAACCCGCTCTGTGAACTCGGAATATTTACCTATTTTTCCCTCAACCCTCCCCCCCCCCATTCCGTTCCAATCGAACGTATCCAGTTGGCTGAAACCACGCTTGGCGGTAGGTAATTACCGTCGAATTTGTTTTTGTATATGTAAATTCTCACTCCGTCGAGTCCTGGTGGGGTCTCTACTCTTCTCAGCGGCGTTCGGATTCGGTTTATGCGCGTACAAATGACGAAACTTTATAAATAGCCGAATCTCGAAATAGCTGCGATCAAATAGGCCTCTTGCCGTAATGATGGCATCGTCATCGAAAACTTGGCAACGGTCGCAACCTCCTTTGAAATCGTACTAATTCGTTCCAATTTTACATCCCCCCACACGTTGCTTGCCCTGGCCCATATTACATTTCGAATGTGTTTATATGTATACGTATGTACATGTACGTGCGGATTTATTTCGTCAATTTTGATATCTCCTTTTTTGTCTATTTCCATTCGTGATGTTTGGTGGGTGCTTTGGAGGGTCTAAGGGGTGGGGAGAAATTCTCGGGAATTTCTTTTTCGAGGTTCTGATTCGGTGGGGCGATCGAGTGATTGATGATTTATCTTTTTTGGTCGGATTGTCTTGATCGATGGGATTTTTTTTTTGTTGTTTTTCGTCATTTTATTTGATTGAGAATCGATCGTGTCCTAGAATTCTTCGGAAAATTGTGAAATTCAAAATATTCCACTTATGATCATCAAACTGTTGAAATTTGTAAAAAATCAATGATCAAAATTTCAAAAAAAATTCTTTGAATTTATTCTCTTTTTTTTGTGAAAAAGTGGTGATAAAAATACTTGATATTGAAACTATTGGCACTTGAGCTTGAAAATAGTGAACTACCTACCTTGAAATTTTATTGAAAAAATAAAAATTTTGAACTCCAAAAAATGTCATTGGTGGCCCCTCCTCCTCCCCTCCCTCCCCTCTTCCCAATTAATAAAAATTTTATTGAAGAGCCAAAAACTATGTCTTAAAAATTCACATTTAAATTCAAATTCAAAAAAATATTGGAAATCCCATATACGTTTGATAAAAACAGTGAATAATTTATAAAATTTCTCCCTGAATTTTCCACTTTTCCTATCCTTTTTACTTTACCGATGAACGAAGCATCCTATGAAAAAAAGCTACTGAACAAAAGTTGCAGAGAATTAAATTTCCTTTCCGCAGTAAGCCAGGGCCGAACTTGGGTCGAGATGGCAAAAAGGATTGAAAATTTTTTTCTGAAATGAAAGGGGACAGAGGGGCTAAACTCAATTCCTTTCATTTTTCAAATTTTTAAATGTTGAATTTTCCAGTAGTTCTCAGTCACTACCATACTTATTTTAGTTGTCATAATTTTTACGATTTTTATAGAATTTTCAATTTTCTCAAAATTTTTAATTTTCACCGAATTTTTCATGTTTGGAAAATTTTTGAAATTTTGAAATTTTTCATTTTTACATAATTTTACGTTTTCACAAAATTTACAAAATTTTCATTTTCCACAGAATTTTTCAGTTTTAGAAAATTTTTAATTTTTACAAAATTTGTTATTTTTTCAAAATTTTCCATTTTTTCAAAATTTTTTATTTTTGAAATTTTTTGAAATTTTCAAGTTTTCTAAATTTCTAATTTTCACAGAATTTTTCATGTTTAGAAAATTTTTGAAATTTTTAATTTTCGCAGAATTTCTCATTTTTACAGAATTTCCCATTTTTACAAAATTTTTCATCTTAAGAAAATTTTCAAAATTTTCAATTTTGAAAATTTTTAAATTTTTACAGAATTTTACGTTTTCACAAAATTTTTGCAAAATTTTCATTTTCCACAGAATTTCCCATTTTTCCATTTTCAAAAAATTTTTAAATTTTCAATTTGTACAAAAAAAACTTATTCGAGTAATTTTTTCCAACCGTTTGGAGAAGATTGATCGGTTCAAAAACCTTTTTGAAAGGGCCTGGTTCACCTAGGCCTGCCTTTAGATCCGCTTATGATCTTACAAAAAATAATAATGAAACCAAAGTGGTTGGGAGTGCCATCAAAAATATTAAAGTGCAGGATGGACGATGATTACAATAGTTTTTTGTAAAAAAAAGTGATCATTAAATTGAAAAAAAAAATGGAAATTTTTCGATTTTTTCTTTTTTTTTCAATGATGAAAGCGATGCCATACTGGCATTAATTATGAAATCCTCTCTTCAAGGAGTGGGTGTTCTAAATCTGTCCAAATTCCGTCGAAATGACACAATTTTTAAAAAATTTCTCACCGAGACAAATCTCTTGGCAACTTGCCTTGTCCTTACCTTCTTCGTACCTTGAACTCGATAAACATTGACAATTGAGTTTTTTTTTACTTCAAAATTGTGTCAATTTAATTTCCTTCAAAAAGAACGAATCCAATCGATGTCAATAGAATTGTCTACTCGACCGCCGTAAATATTCCAAATTCCAAATCAATAAAGTATTATCGATATCGCCTTCCGGAAACTCTTTTAGGCAATCGTTATACACCTTGAAACGTAGGTAATCTTTCTCGTCATTTTTTCGACGTCGAAGTACATATTCGATTAATTTACATAATTTACGCCCTTCAACCTTCTCAACCACGTGCCAACTAACTCGTTTATTTTTTCTCTCTGTTTCCAGGGTGTCATGGTCGGTATGGGCCAAAAAGACAGCTACGTAGGAGACGAAGCCCAAAGCAAAAGAGGTATCCTCACCTTGAAATACCCGATCGAACACGGTATCATCACCAACTGGGATGATATGGAAAAGATCTGGCATCACACCTTCTACAACGAACTCCGTGTCGCTCCCGAAGAACACCCCATCTTATTGACCGAAGCCCCATTGAACCCAAAGGCTAACCGTGAAAAGATGACGCAAATCATGTTCGAAACTTTCAACACACCGGCCATGTACGTCGCCATCCAAGCCGTACTTTCCCTATACGCTTCCGGTCGTACCACCGGTATCGTATTGGACTCCGGTGACGGTGTCTCGCACACCGTACCCATCTACGAAGGTTACGCCTTACCCCATGCCATCCTCCGTTTGGACTTGGCTGGACGTGATTTAACCGACTACTTGATGAAGATCTTGACCGAACGTGGTTACAGTTTCACCACCACCGGTACGTTGTTTCGTTCTTGCAGATTATGTCTTACGTTAGGCGTAAAGTGGTATCGAAGATGGTAAATTAATTTCGCTATTTTTTTCTTACTATCGAAAATTACAGCTGAAAGAGAAATCGTACGTGATATCAAGGAAAAATTATGCTACGTCGCTTTGGACTTTGAACAAGAAATGGCCACCGCTGCTGCCTCGACTTCGTTGGAAAAATCGTACGAATTACCCGACGGTCAAGTCATCACCATCGGAAACGAAAGATTCCGTTGCCCCGAAGCCCTATTCCAACCTTCCTTCTTGGGTATGGAATCTTGCGGTATTCACGAAACCGTCTACAATTCCATCATGAAATGCGACGTCGACATCAGAAAGGACTTATACGCCAACACCGTACTCTCCGGAGGTAACCTACCCCTTTCGATTAACCCATCTCATTCTCTCATTAACCTGCTCGTATCATGATCTAATCCGAACCTTGTGGTCATTTTTTCAGGTACCACCATGTACCCCGGTATCGCCGACAGAATGCAAAAAGAAATCACCGCCTTGGCCCCATCCACCATCAAGATCAAAATTATCGCCCCACCAGAAAGGAAATACTCCGTATGGATCGGTGGTTCCATCTTGGCTTCGTTGTCCACTTTCCAACAGATGTGGATCTCCAAACAAGAATACGACGAATCAGGTCCCGGAATCGTTCACCGCAAATGTTTCTAATTTTGATCAAAGTATCGTCGTCGATCGCCACCAATATCACGCTGTATTTATTTTATTATCTATAAAACTGCCGAATGTAAATTTTTATTTTAAATTGTACATCTTCGATTGACCAACAATGGAATTTAAACGTTTGGGTAAAGTTTTTTTCCGTTTCACATCCCCAATCAGCTGGATCTAAAATAGAGGGAGGGCGTAACATCTATTTTGTGATAACAATCGTGAAAAACAAAACGAGTATTTGTTCGAATTTTAATATCATCTCATCTTTCTTTTTTTTTACCCTTCTCGTTTGATTTTTTTTTCGATACTCGTTTTTCTATGTAATTTATTATTTATTTAATGCCTTTATTAGCTTAAAAACAATAAATTATTATTTATATTTGGTCGTGTTTTGATTTAGTTTCACGGATGAATTTCAAATTCGAATTACATATGTGGTGGAAAAAATTTAATCGTTTCGATTATCAAAATTTTCTTTAAAAATCAACAATCAATTAGAATTAGAATTTTGCTTCAATAGACCAAGACTATAGAAAAGAAAATATTCTAACTTGAGTTTTAGGGAACCTAAATTTTTTGAAAAAAGAAATTGAAGTACGACGAAGCTAGTAGGCATCTAGGCAATGCATTTCACAACAACACCTTCTGTTTTGACGACATGTTATCTCTATTAGTGAAATGTTGGCTCAATTAGAAGATTAGCGAATGAGTCAAGTACACAGATAAGGGAGGTATTAACTTGTGCGTGCCAAGGCGAGGGAATGATATTCCACTCGTGTCATGAACGAATTAAAAAATTCGTCAGGAATGATAGAACGATGAGTAATGGGATGAAAATCTACGAAGAATGTTATTGCTCGAACTGTACACTGCCTACATACATTTTATGCAAAGCAAATTACGTAATTTGATTGCTTTGCCAAAAAGTAAAAAAATACACGCTACATAGTATACCTATCTTTCAACATCGTTTGATAAAACACGTTAATTTTTATTCTCATTCTAATGGCAATGAATCGCGTGCAAAACGTACGGTTTCGTTATTAAAACGAACAATAAACATAGGTAAGTTTCTAAGGACGGTTTCGCATAAACGATAAATGCCACGTATATCGATTACGTAAAGCTAGTATTTTAAAAATGGTATATTCGAAAAAAAAAATACGTACATTACAATAGGTTACAAAATACAAAACGCAAGCTTATTCAAATGACTTTTAAACTTATAAATAACCAATTAATCACGCAGCCAACATTTCAGCTTCAGGTTGTCTAACTTTCTTTTTCTTGGCTTCTTTTGATTTTTCTACAAAATTGAAAATCGAATCAGTTCACTAATAGGGCGTGCCAAATACTTACAGAGAAATACAAACCAGCCACAAGTTCGTCAGTTGGTACTTCTGGTAATTTATCTGGAATGCTTTCACGACCGATCAGAGCTTCGAATTCAGCTTCGACAGCGTCCTCATCTTCTTGATTAAGGACTCCGCTCAAGAGTTCGTTGATTTCCTGAAAATTTAAACAAAAATTCATTCAACCTGAGGGTAACTAATTCTCGAGGTAGATTGGAATTTGTAAAAATTCTAACGTTTTGTTTATCGACTCCTTCTCTAGTTTCGTCCATTATTCTTTCGATATCTTCGATGTTGAACATTGCGTTCATCTTTTTCAAAGCTGTGTTTCCAAGTTCCATAGTTTCAATAACCTAAACGAAAGCTTCGAGTTAGTATTCATCGATCAGGTGAGTAATTTAATAGGAGATATGGATTATAAACCTTTGCATCGATTTGAGCCTTTTCTAAATCACCGATGAGCCTAGCAATTGTTTCAATCTGACCGTCTGTTTCTTTGAGCAGTTGTTCTTGGTAACGTTTCTTTCGTAGTAATACTTTAGCACGACTGCAAAAAAATGTAGAAATATCGTCAATGCGAACTTCAATGAAATGATAAACTAATCAGTCGGATCTTACGTACTCATGTTTTCCTTCAGTCAACAACTGTTTGGCCAAATTGCGCTCTTGTTCCAAGTTTGTTTCGATTCTTTTTTGATACTTGTTCAGATTATCTCTTTGTGTTTTAAGTTTCTGTAAGAATAAGGTGTTGGGGTGTATCGAACTAAAGACTGTTGATATTTCGTTATAATGTACTCACCAAGATTGCTAAATCATTCTCGTTTACTCTCGATGGTTTCTCACGTTTCGAAAAGAATATACCCATTTTTGCGAATAATTAAAGCTCAAAATTTGATATCATTGAGAACAGCCTACCAGCGGTGTTACGATCAAGTTGTAGGTTTAAGCGTACAAATAGGAGAGACTTAAAATATACCCGGTGAAAGTTTGAATTTTTTTGAACGAATATGAAATTTTTCAACGGTTTGGGTTGAAAAAATAAGTTTAAAATGTAGAAAATGTATAAAATAAATCACTTTTACGAAAAAATTTTGTGATAACAAAAATCCACTGTAAAGTTGTAAACACTGCGTGCGCATCAATCAGTTTGTTGAAATTTGGAAACTCAAAACGTAATATAAATTTTGGTGATCAGTAATAAAAATAACTCTAATTTTCTATTGTCTCAAATTTCAATCGATTAAAAGCGATTTAAAATTGTTAAAAATTTCAGAGCCACCGACTCACCGAGTGTATTCATGAACCAAGCTCATTTATTTTCTTCAATTTTTTCTTCAATGTACTTTTTTTATTAGTGAACATGGTTACATTGTTCACTTTCGTTTTTTTTTTCGAAATCAACAAGAGATCAAGCGTCCTTCCGTATCCGTTCCGTGAATTGAGTTGATTTTAATTTAAACTTCTAAGGTTGACTTATGAACTTTTGAGTAGAATTTTGACGTATTACTTCATTATTATTTCGTGCCAAAAATACACACAACTCTCGGGAATTCCTTTTATTATACTTTTTTCAAAAAACCGGTGACCTGCGGTTGGAGATTTCAACGTTGCGAATTGCGATACAAAATCTGATTTCCGTTCAACCGCATGTGTGTATTTTTATCTCAGTTTAAAACGTATTACAGTTGGATTTAGTTAATATCGGACATTCATTTTATTCTTGAATCGAGAGTATTGCGAAAATGGAGAAAGAGAAACGTAAACGTGGGTCCCAGGTAACTTCATTTCATTTCTGTAAACGTTGTATATCTAAACTACAGTACTTAACATTTGATTATTATATCCATTCACTGTTTAGAAAGCATCCAAACCTTCTAAGGCATCCAAGTACGATATTGACAGAATGATGAAAGAAAGAGAAGAATTTTATAGAGGTTTGAAAGAGATAGAAGAACTCAAACAGTCGTTTTCTCGAATGATAGCCGAAGAGGAAGAGAAAGAGAGAGAAGCAGGTATTTATACAACGCTTTAATGGTTACTCTGCGTCAACAGTGAGTATGGTATTTACTGAAGCTCCGTTGTTTTGTTTTAGCTCTGATCGAAGAAGCTACTAAAACAGAAGTTCTTTCTACTGTGAGATTAACCGGCGATAAACCTCCTGGTAAAGAAGTACTGTTTGCTGCCAACCGCTGCCAATGTTTTCATGAAAGTATGATACATTATACTTATTCAACTACATCTTACACATTCATTAATCAACTGTTTGTTCCTTGTTTAGAAAAAATTTCAAAAATAAAATTGCCGGATGACCTGACTTACGATACGTTTCGGAAATTACTCTACTATAGAGTCGAAGTGAATACGCTGAACTGTTTTTTCATAGGTCTAACAGAACTCACGCGTTTATTATGTTTCAATGTTTCAAATTTCAGATAAATCACGCCATTGCAAACGAAGCGATGTTTAGTATATTCTTGCTGATGTCTTTGGATAAAGATGATGCCATTATCGAGTCCTGTTACCAACTTCTGAGGAAGAATATCAACACGTTTGTTCCCAGGTTTCACCATATCATCAACGTATTTTTGAATTGGGGTAAAAATTGGTAATTTATTTGGAAACCGTTGTCCGAGTAAATGTAATTATTTCGTACTGATTTCAGGTGCTACGTGCGAATCACTCAATATTAACGAAGGTGAAAAAAGCGAAGTGTATCGTAACGGAATTCGTACCAAGCGACCGGATCCATCATATACGTTTACTTTGTCAAATTATTCGAAAGTATGCGAACATCTTATTTAAATCACAATCGAGTCCTTATCCAGAGTGTAGAATTACTAATGCTTCTGTTGATAGGTTCTCGATTATGTGGGTGAAGTTGTTTTAGTTAATGCCGGATCGTATTCGAAAACAGAAAAGGCCATCTTGTTGAAGTGCTTGTTTAGGATGTCGCTGGATAAGGCTTTTTCCACTATTCCCACCTCAATCAGTGGTTGCGTGAGTAAAGTGATCGAATCGTTCTCACAATGGGATGCTTTTACTGTACGTGAGATTTCTACATTCTCGATATGAATTTTGTTCGATAAACATCTTTTGATCATTTTTTTCAAATTTAGGTTGCCAACTTGTGTCGTCTGATTCACGACGATAAGGATCATTTTCACAATCAAGTCGCCCTTATTATGAATACGATACCGCAGATTAACCGATGCAATGATCTTTTGTCTTGTATTTATTACCGTGTATTTCGCGTGTTGGTTGGGATGCCGCCGAAATACGACTTTCCTTATGAGGTATTGGCTTTGTAAAGGAACTTTACTTTGAAATTTTCCTAACTCATCTTCATAATTATATTTTTATTTAGGACGATAAAATTATCGAAATGGTGAAAGCCATGCAAGTTGACCCTGATGAAGCGGATGAATTGCATAAATTGTACGTTACGGTGCAGTTGTTGAATTATATCGTGTATCATCGAAATCTTTTCAAGAATACGGTAATTACAACAGTCGAGAATTGATTATCAGCTTGAATTCGAGTTGAAGATGATTTATAACGTTACAGGAAGTTTGCAAACAAATAATGGAGAAGATGGACGAATTGAAATGGGCAGTTGCCAGAAGTACAAGAACTTTCGATGCTGCTTTCGTCAAAGCACGAATTATGTATTGTTGCGCGATGTGGTCACTGTCTGGTTCATCTAACCAAGTGAAAGCTGAATTTTGATTTTTTTTTTGCCATTTTGTTCGTGTTTTTCTATTTTTATTTACGTTGAAGAACCGATTTGCTATGATTTAATTGTAACAGATCCTAAATACTTAATTATATTGTGTATGATTTCTTTTGAAATTGAAATCCTTCAATTTTTTGATAACGTACACTTGGAAGTCGTTTTCCATAAACAACAGTATAAGTGCAAAATAATCATTTCTTTATAACTGTAGTTTAACTATGGTCTTACTGCTTATTTATTTATTTTTTTTTAGCTATTTTGCAGATCCGGCGTTTATTGTGCGTTTGTTTATTTTTTTGTTTTTGTTTATTTTTTTTTTATAACGAAGCAATACATATTTTAAAGTATCATGCCGCCCAATGTGCTGATTTTTGATGGGACGTGTTCATAGTTTTATCTTTTGTACTTGTCGACTTTTTACGCTATTTGTATAAGATGCATTAAAATCATTTTATTATCGAATTTTGTATTTTTTATAAATATGTCTTCTTTCTCAACGAAGTTAGGCTTTGAATCACAACAGCGGATTTGTATTACTCTTAAAATTATGTTCGGACTTCATACATGATATATCCAACTATAATTCAACCCGGTCTAGCTAGACCAAATGTGAAACTTCGAATACTCAAATTTCTGAATTCTGTTTTTGCTGTCACGCTGTCAGATTCAGAATTTGAATTTTGTTTTGTTTTTATTTCATTTTTCATACATAGAGCATGGACTCATCTCTCTTTTAAAGTTCTCTTTCGTCTTTCCTACCATTTTTTCAGAATTTGACCCTGTGTCGTTGAAATGAAACAAAAATGAACCAAGACAAACACTGCAGTCTGTAACCAACAGAAAAATTTCAAATTTTGAATCATCTTGATCATCAAACAATTCAAAAATATTCAAAAATCGAAAAATAAAATTTGACAAAATTTAAAATGCGTTAAAATAAAATAAAATAAAAACAAAATCATTAATCAAGCATGGCATTGACACAAACGCGCATCTCTATATTTTTCTCATTACAAAATGGCCGCTCCACTCGAAAAGTTTCTGTGCGTCGATCCGTCTGTTTTCATTCGCGCGTCTGTCTGTGGCGAGGATGATGATGTGATTTTAGAATTTAGTTGAAATGCGCGTATTCGAACTTGTTCGTTAATGTTAAATTTTGTTAATTGGGTACTTGTAATTCGTGATTTAATCGTGTAGTAATTTCTTTCCAAGATGAATATAACTTCAGCAGGTAACCGTCTTTTCAATTCATCACTCACGACGAGTTTCTCTTTATAACTCATCTTTTGTACCATTTACCAAAAATTATGTTGAAAACTTGCAAGTCACGCTGAAAGTACTCAAAAGCTCAACCGGCTTTTGTATTTTTTTCTTCCAAAACTTTATTTCAGTGTGTTTTTTCAAAAAATCGTAATCTTCCCGATGCATCATGTGTTTGATCAGAAACTTTTCGAATCTCGATTATCATCATTTTACGTCACATGTGCGATTTTTTGCTCACTTTCCTCTATAGATACGAATACTTATCAATTTCTAGCTCTGTAGAAGCTATTGGAGTATTTCTATTTTCTAAAAATGGATAAAAACTTATTTTCCCGCCTTAATCGTTATCGTGTGTTTCTGTGTTATAGCTGGAGTTATATCTTTGCTCGATGAGCCTATGTCGCAGCTGAAGGCGTATGCCTTGAAGAAACTCGACTTCATTGTTGATGAATTGTGGCCCGAGATTTCAGAATCGATACAAAAAATGTAAATCATAGTAAACCTAACGATATATATTTTGGATGTATTCGCGTTACCGTTTGTTTATTTTTTTTCGTAGCGAAATATTATACGAAGATAAAGGATTCACCGAACAGAAACTAGCTGCGTTGGTGGCCAGCAAGGTTTATTATCATTTAGGAGCGTTCAACGATTCCGTTCACTATGCTCTTTGCGCCGGAAACCTCTTCGACGTGAACGACAGATCGGAATACGTTGAAACTATCATCGGTTAGCATGAGTTTACTGCAGTAACTCGCATCGCCGACGAAATATCTTACTAATTAGTTTATTTTACTCGTCTTTCAGCTAAATGTATCGATTTGTACATTCAAAACCAATGCGAACGGTTTGAGAAAGTTGACGAAAACGTCGAAGTGGACGCCAGATTAGTAGAAATAGTCAACCGTATGATTAAAAGATGCATCGACGATGGCCAATACAAACAAGCCCTAGGCTTAGGCTTGGAAGCTCGTCGTATGGATATTTTTAAAAATTCTATCGTCGGTTCTGTAAGTATTTAAGGATATTTTTCGTCATATTTCATCACCTGTAGTTGTAATATTCGTTTTTTTTTTTTTTAATTTAATGTTTCCTTCAGGACGACGTCGCCGGTATGTTGGCGTATGCTTTGGGATTAGCGATGAGTACGATAGAAAGTCGTAAATTTAGAGATTGCGTTCTACGTGAATTGGTCACTTTGTATCGTGACTTGGAAATTCCTGATTACGTAAATATGTGTCAATGTTTTATATTCCTCGACGATCCGGATTCGGTAGCCAAAGTTTTAGAAAAACTAAGTAAACAATCGGAGGTAAGTAGCGACTGTGGCCGATTTAAATCCACCGTGATGTATTTTCGAATCGTCTAAAATGATGGTTTCTTTTCAGGAGAGTAACTTGATGGCCTATCAGATTGCTTTCGATATGTATGAATCAGCCCCGCAGCAATTCTTATGGCGAGTTATCGAGGCTTTAAGAGTCACTGCGCCGGTACCTTCTGCTGCTCATCATATCGTTACTGTACCTGTCGAAGGTACATCGGAGGCGTCACCGACGGCTGGCGGAGCGTCCACCGATAGCGCCGCTACATCTATCGAAGAACACGTCGAAAAAAGAGTAGAAAATTTGGTACGTAGTTACGTCTCATTGCGTTGCTAAAATCGTGTAAGAAAATTGACGAATACGTAAATCGTTTTACAGAGCGACGAAGAGAAACGACAACAAGATCATATTCAAAAACTCACCAGTATATTGAGCGGCGAGCAGTCGATCGAATTGCATTTACAATTTCTAATTCGTAGCAATAAAACCGATATGTTAATTTTGAAAAATACCAAAGAAGCCATCCGAGTCAGCGTTTGTCACACTGCTACCGTTATCGCGAACGGTTTCATGCACGCTGGTACCACCAGCGATCAATTTTTGAGGTAATTTCGCTCGAAATTTATTCTAATTCGTATCATTTTAATTGTACAAGTAATACATACATGCTGTAACGACCGTTGAAAATTACAGAGATAATCTCGAATGGCTTTCTCGCGCTACGAATTGGGCTAAATTAACGGCGACAGCTTCGCTCGGAGTCATTCACCATGGTCACGAGCACGACGCTCTCAATCTGATGCAAAGTTACTTGCCTAGAGAAACCGGCCCGACATCAGGATACTCCGAAGGAGGCGGATTATACGCACTCGGTTTAATACACGCCAATCACGGAACAGCCATCAATGATTACCTCCTTGGTCAACTCAAAGAAGCCCAGAACGAGGTACAGACTCGAGAAACCGTTCAATTCTACTTGTAGAAACAACAAAATATTAACTAAATTGACGAAAATTTTGCAGGTTGTTCGTCACGGTGGTGCCTTAGGTATCGGCCTATCAGCGATGGGAACCAACCGTATGGACATCTACGATCAGCTGAAATTCAACCTTTATCAAGACGACGCAGTCACCGGAGAAGCAGCCTCGTTAGCCATGGGCATGCTGATGATCGGATCCAAGTCGTACTCCGTTATCAACGACATGATCTCGGTAATATTTCTCATTTTTATGAAGTACCTACCACTTTTTTTTCCTCGAAAAAACTCAATCTCTTTTTCGTACAGTACGCGCAAGAAACCCAGCACGAGAAAATCCTACGAGGTTTAGCCGTCGGCATTTCACTCATCATGTACGGAGCTCTCGAAGACGCCGAGGGAGTCATCAACACCTTATGTCAAGACAAAGACGCCAACTTGAGAAGATCCGGAATGTACACCATCGCTACAGCTTTCTGCGGTACCGGAAGTAATTACGCTATACGCAAATTACTTCATTTTGCGGTGAGTGAAACTTATTACGTCTACTCCTTCCATGAGATTTTTTTTTTTTCAAGAAGAAAAGAATGTCGAGGGAGTGTTTTTTAATTGCGTCTTTTTCAAGAGGATATTGTAATTTTTGTCATCAAAGGGGGTTTTCAAATTGCTTTCTCTGCGACGGATTGTTTGGTTATAAATGATTCAGTTCTTTAGTAAACGGTCTTCGGATGCAAAATGCAGCTGATGGAAAACAGAAGTTGTATTTTTCAGTGAACGTTTTTGCAATTTTCCGAAAACTAATTACTCTATGGGGTGTTGTGACTCTCCAATGTAATTTCGAAAAAATCTCAAAAAATTCAACCATAATGAGAAAATTTTTTATCCCTGACGAAAGCATTTTTTCTGGAAGGGAGGGGGCGAAATGCGTCTGTTTTTTTTTTTTTTTTTTTTGCTAAATGCAGAAATAGTTTACTTTTCAATTTTATTTACTCTTATCGATCCTGAATCTAAAAAAAAAATTGAATTTTTCCAGGTATCAGACGTGAACGACGACGTACGCCGAGCAGCAGTCATGGGAATCGGATTCATTCTATTCAGGTAGGCCTACACGGTCACATTATACTTATTTTTGGTTTATCCTTCGTCATATTTCGATGTAGAGGCCCATTTTGGAGTCTCACGTACACTATTTTATGCTCGAAACATCTTCTCGACTGTACCCGATTCTATGTACGTGAAATTTCGTAACAACATTTTAGCATATGGAAATCCCATCCGGACGCGTATTTCCTTCTTTTCTGCCCCCTCCTCTTGCTCCTCCCCTCCGACTCGGAGAATATTTTTTTCTGTACTTCTCGAAACTACGCTGATAATACGACGAGCACAGACAGGAATCGTTTTACAAATTGAATATTCTTGTCGCATTTGTTTATTTTTCGTTTAAACGGAAATACTTGGCTTTTTTCCCCCCAAGTTAACCCTGTTCTGGCGAGCTTCTCGTGCATTCTGGTTATAGTATTTATTTCTTTCTTTCTTTTTCATCCCTTCGAAGTAAATGAGCTGTTCATTTGGCAACGTTATACTGTTATTCAAGTTTGGACGTAGGTTGCATACGAAAGTTAGTTATTTCTTTTTCTGCCTTCGTCGTTCGGTATCTACTATGTAAATCGAGTGCGATTCCGGAGACGACGATGGACGCGAGAGAGATCAAAGTGAACTATGCGCGACAAAAGAAAATCAATTTTGATAAATGTTCCCATTTTGGTTTTTTTTTTGTTCAATGTCGACGAGATTAATGGAAACGCGGTTTAATTACGAGTCGAAGGCGCTAGAGGTTGATAAATGAGATAGGTGAAGGAGGTTAAATTTTGGTTGTTTCGTCGTCGTCTTCTATGATTAAGAATCTGTACAGATTGAGATTTCGTCTCGCCTTTTACCGTTTGCTATACGGGAAAAGAATGCGAACACCGAGGCTGGCGCTGCTTTCGAGGAAGGAGTTTTTTTTTTTTTAAAACGGGTTCGTTGTTTCGCATTACCCTGCAGCTCGTTTCGTTGTAGTAATTTTTAATTTAACTTTTTCGAACAAGTTTGCTCAGGTAGGTGGAAGAAGCGAATAATTTCAATTAATTTTATTAAACGACTCTTTCGCCGAAGAAGCAATTTCAATTAGCGCAAAATTTTTTACTTTGAGATTTGAAAATGTGTAAACAAAAAGCCGTCGCAGCGCCGAGCCGGGCCACGTTCGACGCGGCGCGTCGCGTTTCTCGCTGCTATGAAAATATGTACGTAAGTACAGGCGCCAGCCAGTACCGTTCGCGTCGCGTGTAATAATCATTAAAACGTTAAACGCTACTGCGACGATGACGACGAAAGGCCAGAGAATTTCAAGCTCTGAAAATTGCAACCAAGGTAAACCCTTCGTCTATTCGCCGTGTACTTCGTTTATTATTAAAAAAAAAAAATCTTTCCCGAAGAAAACGACGGATGGCATTGTAGGGGTGGGGGGCATTGGTACGCGTTGTTTTTATTTCTTCCTTCTTTTTTTCTCCTTTTTTTTTTTGAATTCATTTTTTTAATCGACGAAGCGTTTCTTTTTTTTTTCGACGACGGTTTTATTTTTGCGGAGTAATTCGTATTCTGAGGCGAGGATGCACGGTGAGGAATGGCGAAGCAATGAGTTATTTGTAGTTCAAAAGGACGTAAAATATCAAGGTTTTGTTGTCGTATTTTTTTTTTCAAGATTAATGAGGAAGTAATAGGATGTGAGGTGAGAGAGTTGTTAATTGAAAGAGTGAAAATTTCTTAATTTGGGGTGATTTACTTGTTCGCTTTTTCTTTTTGCCTTTTCCTTTTTTTTCCTTCTTTTTTTAAATTGAATTCGACGAAATAACGAAGTAGTTTTCTGAGAGCTGCCCAAATTTTACAAACTGATAAAATGCCATTTGTGAAAAAAATAAAATAATTTCATTGCTTGATTTTTTAATTTTTTTTTTAAATGGAATGAATTACTTTAGAATAGTGTTTTTTAAAAAGATAAATTCGTCGTTTTTTTACAAATTGGTTTTTGATTGCATTTCAACTAATTTTTCCTTTCCACATTTTTAGTTTTTTTTTCTTTCAAAATTTTGAAAATATTTTTTCACGTAGGAATGATGGAAAATATTTTCAATTTGTGAAAAATTTTTGGAAGATATTTTTTAGAATATGTCTTGTTTACTGAGCACGTGTAATTATTAGGGCTGGGATTTATACAAATCTATTTTCCCAAAATATGCATTTAAGATCGCGAAATATGCAAAAATATGCATTTAAAAATGCAAAAAATATGCCTGAAAATGCAGAAAACTTTATGTACTTTTATCCAATAAAGTGGCCA